>VXBN01004792.1:145907-216990 GCA_013397395.1 Sinosuthora webbiana | reverse complement strand
ACAGGCTTTGCCATTCATGTTAGCCCTTCCCACCCAGAATGTTTCAGGTTTCTGGACAGGGACACAGAATGGTTGGCACATCCACCACCAGGGAAAAACGAAAAGGGTCAGTATGGCAGGGGGTAATTTAGACTGCACTATTATTAATTAAATGCACCGCAACAGACAGGTACATATTTATTGACGTTGAGATGTGTGGGGAATAATTTTGAATGTATAAATTAGGAAAAAAGTACTAAAAACAATCAGAGAAATATTCCCACCTAATATTCTTTAGGACACGCATGTCCACCGAGGAACTTGCCCCCCTCATTATTCTCTGAGGTCTTAAAAATGCATGACATTCCATGGTCACCTTTCATACATATTAATTCCCTAACTCTGCCCATCCTCACTTGGTATAGTAATTACTCCATGCCCTTCTGGGCATGCTCAGTCCTTGGTGGTGGTGCTCTCTGGCCGTGGTGGTGGTCTTCTGGCTTTCACCTCTTCACCTTTATCCCTCCCATGTGTGCTTTGGCCCTCTTGGCACGTTTTCAAGGGAATATATCACCTTACTTTGGCCGTTGTTTTCTTTATCTGTGCCCTTAGCCCTGTTATTCTGCTGTTTAGGCTAGTTCTTCTAGTTCTTCTTCTGAGTATGCCGAAGGTTTCCCATACTTGTGGTGCTTAAATATATGCAAAAGGGTAACAGACACAGTGTTCGGTGTTCACTAAATGCCATCTCATATATTCTCATATATTCTAAAATACTACTTGGAATATATTCTAACATATATTCCATATAACATATAAAGTATATGTTCTTTAATCTACCACAAAGGATCAGATGGGATTTCTCAAATCTATGTCTCACTTTTTTTCTTCTTTCTTTTCTTTTTATAAGTTGTGTTTTTTCTTTTGTTAAATTTTGTGTGCAAAAAAAGAGTCGCAATTTTTTTTTTCCATTTAGGATACCCAATGAAGACATCAGTTTGCAAGCATTAATTTAAATGGGTAGCACTTACTTTATCTAGAATCCTCTCTACTTTTCCAATGAAGGAGAAAAATAATTTACAATGTAAAATATTAAGACATGTATTTAACTTATTTCTTTTCAAATTATCTCTATAAAGACTAATAAGAAAGAAGGATCAATTTAATAGTCTTTTTTAGACTGCTAAATAGGATAATAGCTGTCCTTCCAAAAGAAAAGAACAGAAATTAGTTGGAGCTTTCTGAAGGAGGAATTTCTTTTTCAGTCTCAGTTTTGTGAAAACAGAAAAGGACAAAAAAATACCCATAAGGAAGGAGAAATATGTTTTTCGTGGTGTTTATGTCTCTTGCAGTCTATCTTGTTAAAAAGAAAACAAACAAAAAAAAAAAGCAAAATCCAAAACTATAGCATTATTAGCTTTTCAAAAATCTGCACATTTTAACCAGCCAAATGTTGCAGTTGATTTGGAGTTTGGCTTTTTTTTTTGTTCTGTGTTCTGTTTTAAAATTCCTTTTATCTATCATTATGATCACAGATTCACAGCAATGTTATAATTGCTTAAATCTTGCCTGGGTAAGCCTTCTTAACACAAGTTTAAAAATCCAGCAAGATGGGAGAGAAGGAACTAGATAAGAAGGGGAAGGAAATAGATACAGACTGTTAGAAAGGATCAGTGTCTTATATTAACATTGTATTCAGGATTTGGATTTAAATTTTATGTAGCAGTTAAAATATAGAAATAGTTGTTTTCCCTTTATATAAAAAAAAATCTCAAAACCATAAAAACATTTATTTGAGGGATCCAACTACTAGATTAAATACATCCTTCCCCTGTAAGAAGAAGTTTTTGCTTTACCTGATCCTGGCAAAAGCCTTCATTTTATCAACAGATAAATCCTTCTTATTTGACAACTGATTCAAATTTTCCCCAGGTTTCTCCTGTCAGAGTTTTTTTTTCCTATTTTAATAAATGGATACTCACTGATGTAGGGAATCTTGAACTCTCACACCCTAATTAAATGGCTGACGTTATCTGTTGGCTGTCTGTCCACCAAGATACACTATCTGTCTCTTTTTTCTGACTCAAGAGATACTTAACACAAATGACAGAAATCTGTAAAGTGTAAAATCATGATTCTGCAGACCCATGATGAGATTACACTCTAGGAATGTAAAATACCTGGTTTCAAAGGGACACTGGACTATTTCTAAGGTTGGTATAATTCGCAACAATGAATATTTCATGTCTTACAAACATTGTCTCTGTCATCTTAAGAAAAGAAACCAAATCTTTCTTTCTGAACTCAGATGACAGTCTTCATTAAATATTCTGATTTCAGTAAATCATCCTTTTCCAACCAGAAGTCAGAGCTACTTTGGGTACTCTTTTTAGTGGCATCTGATTTGCAGATCTGATCAACAGATATTTTAGGATCAGTTATGCAATCTCACAGCTGCAGCAATGTATTCCTGTAAATATGTGATAGAAGTAATGATGTACATTACTGATTATATGTCTCCACCACCTCCAGCAAAAACTTCAAAAACTTACTCTTTGTTATTCAAGCTATATTTCTGTAGCTTCAGGAATACACCACTTCAATTTCTGGGAAGGCCAAGTTTATTTTCTTATCAAGTGGTATTTTTGAAACAAGATAAAAAAACTGCAAGCTAAAAATAAAAGGTCAAATCCTGCTTGTTTAAAACTTAACAGTTTTAAAATAATATTTGGCAACAGGATGAGCTGGATTCTGATAATCTTGAGTGACTTAAAATCAACTTGCATTTGCGAGCTTGCTTATGGGATTCCTTAGGCAGATCTGAAAAGAGAAAATTACTATGAAAATTTGGAATAATAGAGATTTTTAGGAGCAGAAGAACATGCAGATTATTTTGGGGTAGATAAAGACCAGTTGAGAGTCTTGGAGAATGGAGAGGTGAGAGAGCAGAATTAATGGATGGATAACTGACGGGAATGAGTGAACAGCATTTGAGATTATAAAAGAAAACTTTATATGAAAGAAAAATTTCACCTTGATTCATTCCCATGTTAAATGTATCATTCATTGATTTACTATAAATAATATAGAAGAGCAAGTGGGATAAAGTATCAAATATTCCAAATCACTTTAATTTTTTGAAAAATAAATTGGTGATTCAGAGATGCTTTCCATAATGTATCTCCAAAGTGGTAGTGGTACCAAGAAGGTCCTGCAAAACTGAAGATATAAGTGGTAATCTCTGGGGTTTTCTTCTTTCTGCATGAATATTGACTTTTTATTTCCATACTATAAGTTAAAGGTACTTTGGGAAATGTGATATAGGAAGGATGGACATTAGAAGTCTTGTGACTGTAGGGCTGTAAAAGACTTGCATCTGTGTGGGGTCATAAACTTTGAGTTGAGAGGAGAAGGAGATTAGACTGAGATATGTTGTAAAGAGTTTTGTCAGGGAATGTGAGAAGCTTTAAGTGATTTGATCAGAATAGGCATCCAGAACGACCTTGGTGAATTATAAAGGTGATATTTTTCTTCTGGGAAATAATCTTTTTTTTGCTCTTTCCAGAAAAGGAAGTAGAGCACCTCTGTTGGTACTTTTACCCCAAGCAAAAAACAAAATTGCCTTCAGAAAAGCCAAGTACTTTTGAATTATTTCAAATTAACTTTTGAATGAACATGTCCTAAAGCTACCAAATTAAGAAAATTAAAGATGGGGTTAAGCAGAGAATGTTGAAAGATGTTCACAGGTCTAACAGCAATAATAAGGACTGCTATGAACTGAGGGAACAACTCCTTACCTTGGGAGAGATTAACATGGTGCTTCAGGTGGACAGAGGCTGGTTTTACTGATCTAAAAGAGGGGTGACATATTTTTATATGAATTACATTGGAACCTTTGTTTCCTTTCTTAATCCCAGAGGGGTGCTGATTGTACGCTCTGACTAAAAAGCCCATCAAAAGATGAGGCTCTTTTCAGAAGGAAAACTGAAACAAGGATTAAAAAAATCCACATCAAAAAGGCGAAGTCATCTGAAGCTGGAAAACAGTGGGGAATTAATAACATGTGAAGCAGCAATTCCAGAATATTTCTGTAAGAACCTGTTGCTCACTCAATGAGACCTGTAGCACAATTACTTGCACTCCCAAGACAGACCTTGAAAACCTTGAAGGCATCTCTGAAATCTGTCTCATTATGTGTTATTTTCAGACATAGGACTGGATTTGCAATTTACATAGAAAATAACAGCTTTAGTGAATCCAGGGCAGAATGGCTTTGACCAAATGCACATAGCATGAGCAAAAGCCAGGAGGAGTTGGAAGCCACTGTGCAGCAGGAAAACAGTGGTATAGTTGCCATCATGAGAACTTTAGCTGACTTACACAATTGCTGCAATGGATGGTTATAAACTCTCCAGAAAGGGTAAGCAAGGAAGGAGGGTCTTGATTGTCTGGATCTGAGTGATGGTGATGATATTGTTGTGTGTTCATGAATAAGAATGAGGGGGAAGGCCAACAAGGAAGGTATCATGGTGGGAATCTGTTCTAAGCGACTCAGTCAGGATGAAGAGGCAGACAAAATATTCTTAAAGCATCTCGGGGAAGTCTCACATTCACTAGCTCTGGTTCTTGTGGAGTACTTCAATTTACCAGATGCCTGCTGCAAATGCAATACAGTAGAGAGAAAAGAGATTAGGAGATTTCTGCAGTGTCAGAAAGAAAGAGACTTTTCTGGCACAGCTGTTGATTGTTCCCCACTGAATCTGTACTTTTCAAACAGAAAAGGACTTATGGGTTGGCAGCCGACTTGGGCACAGCATGATAGATTTTGATGACAGAGGAGTAAGGAGTGGAGATCAGCAGAACTTTCAGAGGGCAGACTTTGACCTTTTTAGGGCTGACAGCGCCCTTGAGAGACATTTCTGAAGGGCAAAGGTGTCCAAGAAAACTGGACATTCTTCAAAAAAGGAACTCTTAAAAGTGCATCCAGGCCATCCCAATGTACTGAATGTCAAATGAGTGGGGAAAACCACTGGCCAGGCTGAACATAGAATTTGGCTGGAATTCAAGAAAACAGAGAAAATTTATGGCCTTTGGAAGAAGCAGTAGGCAATTCAAGACAACGACAAGGATATTGTGAGGTTGTGCAAGGAGAAAATTAGAAGGGCCAAAGCCCAACTGTAACTTAATCTGACTGCTGCCTTAAAAGAAAATTTAAAAATGTTTATATGAATTAATTAGCAGCAAAATGAGGTCTAAGGAATAACTTCATCCTTTATTGGATGTGAGGGAAAAGGATGAGAAAAAGACTACATACTTAATGCCATCTTTGATCAATTTTTATTGGACAGACCAGCTATTCTCAAGATACCCAGTTCCTGAGCTGGAAGACAGTGACAGGGAGCAGAGTGAAGTCTTGATAATCCAAGTGGAAATGGTCAGTTACCTGCTACACCACTGAGAGACACACAAGTGTATGAGGCTGAATGGGATCCACTCAAGGGAACAGAGGGAGCTGGAAATATTCACTGAGCCACTCTCCATCCTTTTTCAGCAGTCCTGGATGACTGGGGAGGTGCCAGGTTACTGGAGATTAGTGAATGTGAAAACCAGTTGGTGGCTGGTCACAAGTGGTGTTTCCCTGGGCTTATTATTGGGCGAGTTCTGTTTAATATCTTTATCAATGATCTAGATGAGGGGATTGAGTGCACACTCAGTCAGTTTGCAGACAACTCCATGTTTGGTAAGAGAGTTGATCTGATGAAAGCTCTGCAGAGAGTTCTGGGCAGTTCTGGCTTGATGATCCAAGGCCAATTGTATGACACCGAAAAAGGCAAAGTTCTGGATCTTGCACAACAACCCCAGGGAGCTCCACAGGCTGGGGCAGAGTGTCTGGAAAGCTGCCAAATAGAAAAGGATCTGGGGATGCTAGTCAACAACATCCGAACATGAGCCACTGTGTGCCCAAGTGGCCAAGAAAGCCAATGGCATCCTGGCCTGCATCAGAAATGGCATGGCCAGAAGGTTTTGGGAAAGGATCACCTTCCTTTGTTCAGCACTGGTGAGGCCACACCTTGAATCCTGTGTTCAGTTCTGGGCCCCTCACTACAAGAAAGACATTGGTGTACTGGAGTGTGTCCAGAGAAAGGCAATGCAGCTGGTGAAGGGTCTGGAGCACAAGTCCTGTGAGTTGTGGCTGGGTGAGCTGGGGTTGTTTAGCCCAGAGAAAAGGATGCTTAGGCAAAATCTATGGGAAATTGATAGCCAGGCCAACTTGCTGCAGAAAGTCAGTGATGAAGGTAAAAATTAAAAAAAAAAGACAAGGATGAGAAGCTAACTGAATGGTAGAAGTGTAAAGCAAAATTGGTATAATTAAGATGTTTTTGTTAGTTTTTGTTACTGCAAGTTATGACTTTCAAATTTGCAGGTGATTATGTGTTGCCAGTAACGTATCTCCTGGGCAGGGGCAGAGTCAAATTTCCATTCTTCAAATTACTCTCTAGGATCTGTATTTCACTACACAGTTGTCAAATAACACCTTCATACATATATATTGGTAAATAGCTGTGTGTTTGTTTGTTTGGTTGGTTTTTTTTTAATTTAATAATCTTTAAAACAACTGATATAGATTAAATTGATCTGTACCATCTCCAGAAATGTAAACAAGCTTGCATGAACAGCAGGAATATGTTATCTGTAATTTTACCTCACGTGAACAGTAAATCTGAAAGGTAATGTTTGCAAAAAGAGCCCTGCAAGCGAGGTTATAGTCTATGTGTGGTGTTGCTCATGGGGCTAGAGAGATGTCAGGGATTACTGGGAGGTTTAAATTAGGGAAAAAGTGGTGAATGATTTTGAACCTCAGGGATTACTTTTCTCTCATTAAGCTCACAGGTACACCAATTTATTTTTGTCTCAATAAACACAAAGTAGTAAAAAAAAGTAGTAAAATAATCTGAATTATATCAATAACAGTGACTGGAAGGAGCTGTCGAAGTTTTTGAGGACATTTTGTCCCTTTGATGAATGTTTCTTAAACTTTCTTCATCTAAACCACCTATTTTTACAACCAAAATAAAAAGCCATGTTGAGATGCTGAAATTCCTACACCCTGTAGCCTGACTGGTGTGATGCACAACTGTACCATCACAAACTACTGATTTTCCAGAAAGAAATAGCTTCACTGAAGGTAGAAATGGCCCAGCACTCAGAATGAAAATCTGTGGGATATCTCAAACTCTATGGCTTCAGAAAGTTGTTTGACACAAACTATCTGTTGTAATAAGAAAAGTACTCTGACCTTTTGAGTCAGATAGTACATCCAGATTGCAGAGAACAACAGGATAGCTAAATAAGACTGTCGAACATTGTCTTCTGAAATTTAATCTATATTGTTTCTTTTCATTACATGATTTTTGTTTTTTTAACTCTTAAGATTAAGAGGCAAGCATAGAGAAATTTCCAGGTGGATGGTTTGTCATAAGCTAAAGTGTTGACTTATCTTGCTAGGAATATATGGTGTGGGGATTTTTGAGAGGTTTTTTGGTGTTTTGTTTTTGTTTGTTTGTTTGTTTGTGTTTTTGGGGTTTTTTTTGTTTGTTTTTTTTTTGTTGTTGGTTGGGTTGTTTTTTTAAATTTTGTTTTGTTTTTTGTTTTTCTCATGAGACACTGTTTATGCCTGCATTCCAGCAAACACAGATGTCCAGAATCCTTATTCTCTTTGTCTGGAATCATGATTCTTGATTACACATAAATATTTTAAATGAGTCTGCTGAATAAGAGGCAGAGTAAAACATTAACTTCAGATTTGTCTAAAAAGTGACATTTTTTCCCCCAGATTCTCACAATTATCCAGATCTGCTTTCCAATTTCAGGGAGGTAGAGTCCAGAGTATTAATTTGGGCAAATTCATGTCAATTACCACTGACTTTTCTTCTCTGATATTTCTCATTTAGAATTGCTATTTCACTTGAGACTGAAATGATTCATTTGAGGTGTCTTGGGTTTAAAATTTCCCTCCAAACCCATGTATTTATTCCTGCAACCTTAAGAATTCCTGACCTAGTATCCTAAGATACTCCTTCAGTGGCTGAAAAGGGGCATCCTAGAATAAAAGTTTTGAAAAAATTGGCATTTTCCATTAATACATTAAATGACACAACTGAGGTACATCTTTTCTTTTCTTTTCTTTTCTTTTCTTTTCTTTTCTTTTCTTTTCTTTTCTTTTCTTTTCTTTTCTTACATTGGTACTTTTTCTTTTTTTTTCTTTTAATGAGGGAAGGATGGAAAATGTAAAGAAATTGAATTATTCTAAGTTGTATTTAGAGACAAACTGAAAAAAGAAATTAATGAAAAAAAATGCAAGACTTTTGCCAGAAGCAGTGTCATACCTCATGGGAAATTACAAATATAAACAGGGTTCCATTCTGAAACCTCTGAATACATCAGAGAAAAGAAATTCCTGTAGATTTAAATAAGTTAAGAATCTGTTTTCTCATCATCTTGGATCCATTGTTATTGAAGAAAACAATGTAATAGGGTATGAACTATTATTAATTAAAATGGTAAGTTTTGCCTTCTATAGTATTCTATGCTATATGAAGTTCATTTTGTTGAAATAGATGCATACAAGATTTTATTTGGTTAGACCTTCTCTGAAGCCAATCAATTTACTCCAGCTAAGAACTAGGTCTTTGTAAAAATAGCTTTTATGAAAAGATATGGTGTCTTGTATTTCTCCTGTCTTTTACAATGTAATGAGATTTCCATTTTGTCTTACCTGGTCTTTTCTCTGACCTGGGTTCTGTTCAGATAAACTTGTTTTCTCTTTTAAAATTCAATAGCAGTCTGGATTTATTACTTCTGCTTGTCTGATACTCATTTTCACTGTGTACTTATGCATCAGTACTAAAATGTATCTTTATTTCCTCTCAACAAAGGTCAATTTTCAGATTACCTGGGACTGATCTAAAATCCTTGCTTAAAAATGTGTATGTATCTCACCATTAAGGCAAGCCACCCAAATCCATTTGAAAGCAAAACCAGCTAAAAATCCTTTCAAAGTGTTTTAGCTTCTTGCATACTTATATATATATATACACACATATATACCTTGTATGTTTATACTTCTGTTAATGCATACTCTTTTTGTAGACTTATGTATTTTCCTTCTCAAGAACTAAAACATGAATTCCAATCTTCATCTTTATCGTGGTCCAATACTTGCTGTCCCAGTACTGAATTTCTAAAGACCTACACATTATGTCTTATATATGGCCACTGTTTTAATTTAGTTCATCCATCAGAGTTCTTTACTGTCTTTTAATATCTATCTTTTAATGCATATCCCAGTTGAGCAGTGTATGTGCTATACATGAATAGCAAAAATTGTCTTCACTATTGAAATGAGTAAACAACTAACTTTTTTCTTTGCCTTGTATTCTTATATCTAACATTTAACTATGTTTGGCTTTTCTTTAGCTAATATGCACCAGTATTTTCCCACCTTTTCTGGAATACAGAGGTTTTTCATGCAATATGTAAAGCATGTGATACTCTAGAAGAACACAAATATGAATATATGTGGAGTTGCAATGGCTTGATTAATATTGCATTAACATCTTGTTTAGTAAATAATATACTTATTGCTCCTTTTATAATATTCTCATGATAATAATATTTACATTGAAGACATATTTTTAGGATTAAAACTTGTATTAAAAGAGAGTAAATAGAGCCACGGGATAAAAATATGTCATCTGTGCAACATACTGCTCAAAAACAGCTTCTGACTTCCAATTCAAAGCTGATAAATCAGACATGAACACTTCTTATTCCTGATTGTTCTAATACATTTTAAATGTTGCATTTACTTGAGAAATTTAATAAGGAAAAAATAAAAATAAGGAAAATTGTGGTCTTCCAGAAGAGGAAGTGATTTTAAATGAGATGCTATTGTGTCTGCTTACCTGATGAGGCTCCTGCTCTACCATGAGTCTAATCCTATTTCAACACTTCATGTCAGTGTGATATGGTGATTTCTCACCTGCTTTCTAGTTTATACAACATCTAAATACAATATTATGAATCTATGCTTTGTTCTAATATTTATTGTTATAGTCCTGGCCAGGAATAGATTATTGTACTTTGTTGAATTATCTCAAACATTAAAAAATATTATTTGTATTAAAAATTCTACCTCATGAGCAGGAGTACATTACTGCTGAAGTCAGTTACGCAAACATTTTTAGATAAATAATAAATAGATTAGGAAACTAATTCAACTGTCATGTGTGGGATTTTTTCATTCAAAAATACATTAGTGGCATTTATAAATTATATGAGAAATAATCTCTGCACTTGAAAATGGAGGAAAATCCCTACACTTGTTTGAAGACTGAAAAGGAATCAAAATTACAGTAAAGAAATATTTAAGTAATGATTACTAGCATTTAGCAATTAACTTGTTATTTAATGACCAAATTGAAATGACTGCTTTTTTTTTTTTTATTTATACATTTTGATAAATCTGTCATTTATTCGTGGTTAGTGACCAATTTCTGGCAATTTTGAATGCAGAAAATATTCCAGTAAGTTATAAATTCATTAAAATCCCTGTACATAAGATGTCATCATATAAGAAATGTTTGAAACAGTCCATAATTAAAGCATCTAACATGTAATAACCTGGCTCTATGTTTGACAGTTTTTTTACATACATTAAAGTTTAGAGCACTGCAAAATTTTGTGTAAATAACAAATTCATTTCTAATGCCTTGGATTTAGAGTCATTCAGATAGAAAAGATCATGACTGCAATAAATTTATATTCTAATCCTTGACTTCAGTGCCTTCCTGTTATTTTGAAGGGCAAGGGTCATAATGCATTTTTGGTGTCTATTAAATCATCAGGATTTTATGGAATTAACTGTATACAGACATTAGTGGTATTGTTACAGAAGAGTTATAGATGCTGGCAAAGTGTGGAAAAATGGCTCCTTCTGATGTAATTTCTTTTGGGGTTCTCTTCTCTACAGTGCTCTTAGGCCTAGATGGTCAAAGCTTTTTCTGCTTTGTGCATTTAAACAGTTCTGGGAAGTACAGCTCACTCTGCAAATCGCATCAGCTCATCTGACTGGGACAGACCACAGGAGCCAGGGCAGGATGACGTCTATTTTCTGTTTCTGGGTCAGCTTTAGTGGAGACTAAAGGCACCAAGCCTCTCTGTTGGAACACAGGAAAACATCACTGATTCTTCCCATTCATTGCCTGTTTGGGCAGCCAGGCAAAAGAGAGTCGAAAAATTGATTTGTATTCTTGCGCCTTTTTTTTTTTTTTTTTTTTTTTTTCCCCTCAGGAGAAATTGGCTGCAAAATATTCACTTTGCAATTTAATGCATTAATTCTTGGAATTGAAAAACTTGGAATTGAAAAACTTGGAGTTGAAAAACTTACAGCCTCCTCCAGCAGGCTTTCTCTAAGCTGGGTTTGCACTTGCAGTGATAACTCAGCTTTCTTCCTGACTGTATTTTTTTAAAGCTTTCATTATTGGGTCACCAATGTCTCGTGATAATTGGAGACAAATATGCAAGCTTTCTAATATTACTAAATCTTCATTATTCCATTCCAACATTTTAGGTCATTGCGTTGGAAGCGCTGAACAGATGAAAATGACAAAAATACCAGAACAATTATAGTGAACTTGTAGGGTTAAATGAGTGACTTGATGGGTGACATCAGCATTTAGCTCCATTGTACCAACAGATGCTGGTTCAAGTCCTGCATCAGCCTACTTGGTCACTGGATATTCCTGGACCATGGGAGTTTTTAAACTTATAGCTAAGTCAAGGAAAATGATCAGTCTGAAATTGAAATATGCAATATAATACATATTCTGCCCTCTATTTATCTCTCTGAAGTAATAAGACCATTAGACAAAACACTGTAATAGAAGAAGCGAGTTTTAGGTTCATTAACTCAATTAGTTAAGCAGCTGGACAAAAAGAGGGGGATGTAGTATAGATAAAAAGTTCAGATAAAATTCCTATTTGATAAGTATTGTAATAGATTTCTTCTTCTCAGCATTTTTTCTTCATTATACATTTGGATAGAAAGTTTCCATGACACTTTCCTTTATAAACAGTTCTTTACATTGGCAAGTGATTGGAAGAAACTACTTGAAAAAAATGCTGTGTAGTTTTATTTTAATATAATGTTAAATTTGACTTTTTAATTACTCTGCACTGTTTACATGAATACAGTGATTCAAAATACATGAGAACTCCAAAGCGGTATTTTGAAATCAAATACAATAAATCTATATAATATTTATTCAAAAATATAGTGATTTATTTGTTCTAAAAGTTAATACACAATTCACCTGTTTTCTAAATCTTCAGTATACATAGGCATTTATTTGTATGGTACAATCTTTCCCTTTATTCTTCTTATTAAATCAAATCAGACACTGGGAAAAATGAAAGTAGGGAACGGTCATTATTCAAACATATGATCCATTTTTCCTTTCTTTAAAATCTGAGTCTATTTGATCTCAGTAAAATCATTCTGAATTATTATGGAATAAGGTATCAGATTGATTTTGAAAATCAGGAAATTTTAAGATAATGAACTTTAACCAAGATGGTGCTTTTTATTTAAGTCTTTGCAAAGTGTTTGAAGGCTCCTTTAAATGCAAGAAGAAGGCTTCCTAAGTTTTAGTGCATCTTACTAATGCTGATATTGGAATCTGGTTGTCTTCATCAATACCCACTCTCTTTTGTACCTACTTGAGAAAACTTAGTTGGTGATCTCTAAGGCAGAAGCAAATTACTGCTTTATGATATCCTTTGAGGTTTTGTGTGGCTGTTCATTTATAACTATGTACTTTCTTAAGCGAAGATTTTGCAAGGTCTTAACTCAAAGATTTCTATCCCACTTAAATTTTGTAGGCATAGAATAAAAAAATTATAAACCTCATTAAAAACTATCTTTACATAATACATAAAAAGAATTTATTAAATTAATATCATTAGATAAAAAAATATGTATTAGTATTGCTTTACATTGATTTCTTGTATGATAAATATCAAGGGAAAATTTTAATAAGATTAGAGTTAATTGTAAGTTACTTCATTTTTTATTAATATATATGCTCTCTATAGATATACTTAGTACATCTATTTATATATATATATATATATACACACACACTTAATATATATAAATTATATAATGGTAAGTTAGTTAATAGTAACTTAAAATATTTGAATATATTATAAGTGCATAAACCAGAGGTTTGATAATGTTTCGAGAAGATATTTCCTTATCACTTCAGATAGAAATGAAGTGCTAACACCCTAAAATAAACTTAAAAGCCAGTAAATAAAGATTAGAAATAAACACTGATTATTCATTACAAGACAAAATTTAAAACTAGACAGTTTTACAATTTATGATTATGTCTTAACTTTTATGGATAATTCATTCTTATTATGAAAAATAATAAACCATAATATTTTTGATTATATTATCCTTTGAAAATATCTTAAGCTACCTAGTTCTCTTACAATGTTAAAGTTTTACATTTCGTAAAACTTTAGAAAAAATATTTTACATTCCAAAGAAGTTACTTCTACAGAACACTGCCCAGACCAGAGATATAACAATTTTTATTTAAAAATTATATTCAACATTAACTATTATACTGAAAGAAATGTAAATGGTCTTCTTCCAGGAAATAAGCTAACACAGGTACAGGCTTGAGGGCAAAATGATCATGTAGGGAAAGAATTGTCCCACATGTCCCTATCACTTGCTAATCTCTGCATCTTCATTGGAGGCATTTGGCCCAAGACCAGCCAGATCTGCTGAAAACCACATCGGACTCCAGAGCAAAGAATATATTTCAGTTTTTAAAGCCTTTTTACAATGTCATTTTCACTCTTCCCCCCTCAAATAAAATCTTTGTGTAATGGGATATATCAAAATAACTCCTGTCTTCTACCTTATTAGTGCTAGCTGTCTTTTGCCTTTTAAAGTGAAAAAGATGTCGTTGTCATCGTGAGTTAGATCCAGTCAGACGTTGTGTACTGTAGTGGTTTCTAGTGCATGAGCAAGCAATGTACACTAGAAGGATTTTAAAGCTTGTTGAATATCAGAATTGCAGACATTATTAGCTTTTATATACTTCTGCAAAAAATAGTGAAGTTGAGATACTCAGTTTAAGGAAAAACAGCTCTATATTGGTCTGAATATGTTCCTAACATGGTATCAAATTGAGATTTAGAGCCTCAAATCACAAATTCTTTCTGATACATTTACTTCTTATAGGAGGCTGCAGATGAAGAATGTTTACACAGATTCAAAAAATTATTTAAGAAGGCATGGTGAAAAATTCCACTGACATTACTACATACAAGGGTGGCACTTCTGATTGTCATCCCTGACTATCAGTTTGCGATGGCTTGGGAAAGACTACATCCCTTTTTCTCTTTCTTTTCTTTCTCTGCAAAGCAACTTGGTCTTTTTTTTGATTTTGCTTTGATATAAACTTGTCAGTTCTTCTGGCTCAGTATTTCTGTTTTCTGAATAAAAATGTAAGAAAAGCTACAACACATTTACTTTTTTATGAAAGCTGACCTATGAAGATTTTAAGTTGAATAAATGAAGCTAAATTAACTGGAAATTTGCTGATTTTTAACAAAGGTTTCATGGAAAATGTGTGTCATCAGAAAGAATAAAGGAGATAAAGCACAGGAAACATAAATCATGTAATAAAGATAGGAAAGGAAAATGAAAGCTAATGAAATTTTTAAATTGCAAATTGAGGTTGACTTTTGATCTATGTTCAGTTTATTCTCTCAATGCAATTTTTTAATTCTGTTCAGGGGAAATAAGACTTAGGACTTTTCCATTTATAACTTTCAAGTAGAGCACTGATCACTCTCAGTTGCCTTTTAAAAATCCATTATTTGGATTGGCACATAAAGAATGGCATTTAGCCAGAATATCCCTTTCTGTGAATGTTTGGAATATTCTTCCTCTTGTCTTTGAAATCCTGTAGACTGAGATTAGTGTAATAACAAGTCATCCATACAGTGACTCAGCAGTTCAAGGATTGTCTCTTCCTCTGTCAGAGTCTGTATATCAAAGATCAGGAGATAATTTCATGTACCAGCAGCACAGAGCATTCAGCCTCACTGGTCACAAAATCCTTCCTTCCTTCCTTCCTTCCTTCCTTCCTTCCTTCCTTCCTTCCTTCCTTGGGGTGGAATATTAGTAAGCAGACACGGTATTCAGCCCTTCTGCAGAGCAGAAACTTTAGTGATGTGTGAGCATCCATAGAAAATTAATTTAAAAATAAATCTGCTTCCAAAAAGAAGAAAGGAAAGTGTAATGTTATGTAGAAAAGCTTTAAAAACTTAACTATGGATTCTTAGCTGGATAGCTACAAATTGTTCTCAGGGGTTCAAAGCCTTGCTTTCTTTATGTCCTTGTTAAAAGGGAAAAGGGTCTCAATTAGGCGCTGAAAAGGTACAGAAATGGATCATTATGATCCAGAATAAGGACATTTTTTTTTCCTGTCTCGGCTCTAAAACTATCATCAGAAAGTGTGGACAGTAATCTAAAATACTATGCTTCGTCTCTTTATTAAAGTACTATTATTCATTCCAAAAAGTCATTCTTTCATTTTTTGCAAGCTGTTATACTTCCCAATAAATTTATGCATTGGGTCAAATTGTGGAAATCTCATAACTCTGTAGTTAGTCTTCCATTAAGAGAGATACTAAAAGTCACAAATAACTATTTTTTTTTTTAATATTGTTAAAATTAGTATTTGTAGAAGCAGGCTTTTTCAACTGACATTATTAACCAAATGAAAATTTTTCACATGATGAACTTTCCTTAAGAAAATTTTTTTTTATGGAAGGCTTGCTAAAACTGAAAATAGCTTTCTGTTGGTGAGTTTTTAATAGTCAATGGATACTTAAAATGAATAAAATAAATGTGACAGGAAGTGAAAACTGTAAAAGGGTATGTGAATTAGTTTTAAGCTCTTACTTAGGTATTAGTTTCCTGGCTTATTTTAGGGTGATAACTATTGCCCCTTCTGATATGAGTTAGAAATAGCCATCATTTTCTCAGCATGTGGTAGCTCTCAAACCTTTAAGAAAATGTATTCTAGCTTCTCCCTTTCTATCTGCACATGTATAGATGGAATAGCTTTCATTAAAAGTTAGACTACTGTACATTCAGAAGTGTTCCACTGGAAATGTGGGCTTTCACTTCCACAGATATCTTTATTCCCTTTATAACATCTTAGCAAAAATGCACTATGCTTTTTTAGCCTTCCCATGTTTTTATTTTCTATCTAGCAAGAAAATGTGATCTTCTCATTAAGTAGTAATTAGCAAGAGATCATGTGCAAGAAGCATCATCTAAGTATCACCTTAAACATTTAAGGAAAGCATAAATAAAGCTCCTTCTTATATTGCAACAGAACCAATTCTTTTTCCCTAGATCTGATGAAGTACTGTTTAGCCTGACTGTTGATATTAACCTGGAGGCCCAACACATCAGTGCTCAAAGCCATGAAAAAACCTGCAGAAGTTGGTCCCCTCCTTACAGACAGCAAAGTTCAGTTGCATCTCATCACATTCCAATTTGTGTGTGTTTTGAGGCACTTGCAACGGCAGGTGAAGGACAGGATGGCAGGCTACTTATGGCAAATCTTGTTCCTGTTCTCTGGAAGCAGAAATGTGAGTATAGCTGCAGTTTGAGTAAAGCTGTGGTCAAAGAGAGAGAGTGGAGATTTAATTCGACTGAGGTTTAAGTAAATATCAAAGATATAATAGTATTAGGACCATTTATCAAAGATGGCAGGCTGTGAGAGGTGCATTTAATATTGTCCTGAAACTAGAACTTGATTTATTGATTCAGTGTGTAGAAGAACTCAGGAATTTCCACACTCCGGAACTCAAAAACTGTGGTTTGGGCATTTTCTCACCATGTGTGACTTATTCAAGCAACAGAAGGAAGGATTTGTGCCACTACCTGGTGCTGTTTCCACTCTGCAAGAATCATAAAGCAAGTAGGGACATCTGGTCATGTACTGCCTCAGTACAGAGCAACATGTTCAACTCCCATGCCTACTGTTCAAGTTGTCAGTTCCCACAGCTTTTGATCAACCCCTGTGTCAACGCCCAGAACAACTGGTATAATTTGAACAAATGACAAAGTTAAAAATGGAATAGCAGGTTAGTCTTTTAAGTTCCTCCTTCTTAGATGTGTCTTTGTTTCTGTCACTCCATCACTTTCAGTTTTCTTGCCATCATGGCAAGATGACAGCTCTCTGTGATGGCATTGGCATGTTCATACTCTTTATGACAGTTGTTAACAAAATACAGCCTATCAGAAAAAGATAGCCTAATTTTGCAGATTTTTGGCTTTTTGTCCTGCTTTTCATTCCACTTACCTAATCTCACAGAATTTCCTCTTAAGTTTTGAGCAGTGTTAAGGTCACTAGAATGTCCATTAGCCCACCACAGCTGCCAGAAATAGATATTGGCTATGTTAATTACATTTCAGGCACACAAAGAGCCATCCCAGCTCAATCAATTTATTAAGATATTGTGGCACAGTGTGCTCAGTTGCCATGCAGTGCTGTAAGAGAGTGGTTTGCAAACCCTGGAGGTGAGTCTGCAAGCAAGATGAGAGCAAGGGTCCCAGCGGCTTTGTTCAAGAAATGTCCCTTCAATCAGTGTCACAGAGAGCAGCAGCAGGTGAGTCAATATGCCAGGAGGCTGCCTGGAGAACTCTGTGACACCATGGCCCCATCTCTGTCTGGAAGTCTTTACAAATGCTTTACACAGCTTCCTTTATCTGTGCATGATGAGCATTTGCAGGCTTCTGCACATAATTTAACAGAATTACCTTCCCAAGAGGAAAAGACTCTCGCTAGGTATCAAATCCCATTGCATTAAATTAAACCCAGTCTAAAATGCCTTTCCTCCTCACATGGCCATCCTAGATTTACCTTTTTATTTTACACTGAAGATCATTGGTAGAAACCAGGCTTACTAGGATTGTCAATGACATAAGAGTATGGTTTTGTTTATCCCACTAATTACTCTTCTTACTTTGGTCTGTTCAGGGAGGGGATTTGGAGCCATTGCAGAATGATGGATATAAACTATTTTAATTGTTTAATCTTAATCAAATTATAGTACTATTATCAAATATTAGAACAATATTATAGAGACGCCCAATGTGAAAAGTAACATTGAATTTGAAGGTTTATTATTCTGTTGTATTTGAGCCAAGATAAAGTAGATTAAATTTCTATAGTTATTATGCGGCTGTTGCTTATTTCTTGGTTTGGGGTTTTGAGTTTCTTTTTTTGGGGGGAGCGGTGGTTTTTTGATTGGCTGGTTGGGTATTTTTTATTCTTGTTGGTTTCCCCTAAATGAATAAGTTAAATTAGGGTTATACCTGCAGATGGCCTCAAGAAGATTTGCTAAGCTATAACCTGTTATTTCAGAACTCACATCACTCTGCTGTTAGGGCTTTTTTCTCCTTTTTTTCAAATTAATTTAATAACCGTGAAGAAAAGCAAACTAATTGAAATTATTCCCCACAACATTACCTAAATTTAGAGAATGCAATTAACTATGGCATACACATCAACACACTTAATTCTGTAAAACACTTATCTTAGGCAGAAATTTGCCATTACTAATTATAAAAACATAATCTGCAAAAAATAACTAATAAGAATAAAATGAACAAGCAAATTGTATTAAAAAGTTGAAGAAATGCTGCAGAACTGAATTAGAGGTATGAAAAAAAGGGGATTCTAACCTTAAGAAACATGCTCAGTGATGCTTCTATTTTATTTTATATGGCATGAGCTGGTCTGTAGTTGATTCAATACAATCTGCTTATCAGAAAATATTAGAAATTTGCAATTATGCCTCTGCTGCTGGAAATAAATTGTGTTTAAGATTTTCACATCATGGAATATATTCATCTAATGTTCAAATAAACTTTAAATCTCTGTTACCATATGGGTAATGTGCTGCTGCTCAGAGCCAGGATCTCAACTCCTTTCCAGGTATTTGGTTTTTCATTCATATAGACTAGAGCATTCAGCTGCAGTGTAAGTAACACCAATTCCAAGCCTGTTGTTGCCATTTTCCTGTAGTATAAGGCAGAGATGGACCCCTCTCCTCTCTCTATTGCTAGTTTCATTTAAAAGCTCCAGAAAATCACTAGACTTTCCCAATGAAGGTACAGAGAACTATTTTTCCGAAGTGCATAACTCTTGCCATACATAACATTGACTTCCTGTGGCCCTGCCTCCAGACTGGATTTTCTTCTCCATGTAGAGATTTCCTCTGCTCCCTTGCCTGTACACAAACTTCATCTTAACACTTTAACTAACGAACTCTTTGGGACCAATGGGCATATAGTTTTATAATTTTTAAAATGGACAATTATCAGGCTCTAAGAAAAACTTGTTTGTTCCCATTCACATACATTTCATACCAAATTGCTGATGCATGGTTTTGTTGAAGTGGTTCCATTCTTAGACACTAATAAATTTGTTGCACTTTACATGATATGATATTCAGAAAATTTCAGAGGAAAAGGAAGTTCTTTCATTTTGAAAACACTGACACACTATTGTGCTACCAGTATCAACATCTTTTATTGCCTTTATTATTTTTTTTAATTTTATTTTTACAGCCAAAATTTTATTATCAAGCCTTTTGTAGAGCCCTGGATTCTCCACCTCCTGTATATACAAATCCTCTCTGTATCTTGTTGAGCTCCACCTACTTCCTTGATTTTTGTTATTTTCATCAGTGTGGAATATCCTGCAACACTTTCCCTTACAAATGAATTTTAGAAATAAGTATCTAATTGTGATTGAAAATCTACATAATTCCTCTAATAGTTTAAATGGTTATTTGGTTTTATTTTTCCCATAGTTCTCTGACCTGTGAAACTTACTTTGCAGGTGTAAAATGGGAGACCCTGCCATCAGATTCTTCTAACATTGGCAACTGGAAATAATTGATTAAAGAAATATTAAAAAGAAAGGTGCTTTGCTAATATCCTCTGTCAACCTGCTGTGCTAGGATAAATATTGTATGAAAGTTTTATGTTCTATGTTCAGGCAATAAGTACAGTGCCTAAACAGAAATGTAAAGAGAGGCATTATGATTGGGTCTTGATCCTGGTTCTTTCTATGTTTTGAGTGATCAAAGGTTATGTTAGACAATAAACAGCACTAAAACAATAAAAGTACTTTGGGTACTGTTAATTGCAGTATTTTAGGGTGCTGACATTTAATGTATTTATTATTAGTTTCATAGTTGTCATTTTGTGGAGGAGACAAACTGTTCTTTCTAGCAATCATGACTTGAGTGTCTTAAATTTTACATTTGCCCCCCCCAAAAAAAAATCGAACTTTTTCTGATATTTTGCTGCTCTAAGTGTGGGGAGAATCAAGGCCAAGTGTAAAAAAAATATTTTATATATTTATTTAAATATGATACCTTTAATCTCAAAAATTCTTTTGAGACATCAAACACTACCAGAAGAAATAGGAGTTGAGGGAGATGCTTCTAGTTGTTTAGATATCAGCCGCCCTTGAAAGTTTCCCCTTCTTCTTTTAAGTGAAGTACTAGATTTTGCTGCTACTTTGATCATAACAAGAGTCAGGTATGATATTAAATGCTGTTGTCTGGATATTTATATCTGCTTATAAATTTAGAACAGTTTTTATAACTGCAGGGTCAGGATGCCTGCTAAATTTTGTGATGCTGAGATGCATTGGTCTGTTCTGTTATGGCAGGAACCATGAAATATTGCTGCAAAGTATTTTTACTGACAAAGCACAAGTTACAACACTCACACTGTAAAAGTAAATTCTTTCAGCCTGTGAATGTCAGTGGCTATTTTCAAGGACACAAATTATCTTCTGGGAAATCTGAGTAATTTATATGAAATATTAAATTGTGATGTGGGTTCATTTAGGTGCTGCTTATTCAAGAAAAAAATCTGAACAAATATTAGCATATCTGTGGGACTATCAGAATAGTAAGTTATATAGTTACCATCTCTCATATAAGAAATTAGAAATAAGAAATATTGTAATATAGTTGGTGGCCAGGACTAAAATCAGACAACACTGTGACAGGCACTGTAATCTAGTTTGAAATAGTGCCCTGATTTGGCACTTCAGCATTACCTTCCCAATATACATGGAAAACCTACAGGTTGCTTACATATCAGCTCCTAGCCTCAGTAAAGAGGCATTAATCCTTCCTTGCCTGTGCATCCTGTGTTTGCCTGCTTTCCACATCTGAAAAGATATGCAGAGGCTTTTTTTAATTTCCATTCTTTAATCTCCATTTTTAATTTTTTCTCATTTTTCTCATTTTCTCATACCATCTTAATTTCTGGTACATTCATTGTCTTCATCTTAAGGTCTTGTATGTTTTGTTGTTTTGTCACTTGCTTTTTTTTGAGGGGGTAAGGAGGCTGGTTTTGCATTATTTCTTTTTTTCCAAATAACTTTCACTGCAATTCATTGCTGCACAGTAGAAAAATAAGGAGGGTACTGTCAAGTTGCCATTGGTGACAGAATATCAGTCTTGGACTTAACTCGATATGGAATTGCTTGCTATGGGAATAGGAAACATCATTAGTTTTCTCCAGTAAAGTCTTTAAATGAAAAACTTATAAGTGAGTACTAAGTTTTTCAAAATCTGAATTTTCCTACAACAGAGTTCAAGTTGAATGTATTCCAAGATCCCTGATCATTAGCTGAATGTCTGAGCCATGGGTCTTTGGAACAGCCTTTATGTTCTTTATCTCATTATAGTTTTCCATTTAGGAGGTGTGGGTGTCCATTCACTGAATCTGTGTTATTACAAGAAGGATTATTTCCTTTTCCTGCTATTTAACATAATATTACCACTTCAAGATATCAGTCCACTTCTCTGAGGTTGCTTTGTAGACTGTGTGTGTGCAGACTCAAGGTAAGATATATAATCTTCTCCTTCTGTTTGCTGGGCAAAAGAAAACAGTAATTGATGTAAACAGCCTCTGTTTACCCTTAGCTCGTTGTTGCTTGCAGTCCTGAAAGAGAAGAGCAATGCATGGAGGTGAAACACTGCAGTACAGAGGAATAGTCAATCTGCCCCTTTAAATAAACTTACTTCTGCCAATACATAAACTCAGAGAGCTAGAAGGGGCCTTGAGGTCATCTACTGCACTCTCTTGCCCCACGGTTGCATCTTCTACTGTAAGGAGTTACTCCAAGGAGATGCCTCATTTATCTTGTTCCTAAATACCTCCTGGAGACAGAGTGCACATAGACCTCTAACACTGCTCATAACCTTTACAGTTTTTCACTAATTTCTAACCTGAAGATGCCAAGTGGAAATTAATGTCCTTGCAAATTCTCCCATTCACCTGGATTACAGGCAACAGGCTGTCCTTACCAATTTTTCCATTTATGAAAAATAAATATTTAAAATTGTATTAACTTTGAGTGTCTAGGGCAAAAAGTACAGAAAATTCCCAAAAAGTAAAGATGCTCAAAAAAGTTTACTTTAAAAGGGAAGCTTCTTTCACAATTTCTTTTGTATGATATTTCTTCTGAGGAAGTCCTTCAAAGCAACCCAAAAAGGGAATGTGGAAGTAATTATTTTTGTAATTGTAATTGAGATACAAATTTAGGTGTCCCCTGTCCCAAAACAGTCCCATAAGCAGTTTGAGAGAGATTTCTCCAATATGTTTAACTGAAAATTGGCTTGACTTTTCTTGTGCTAATATGCTTGCTGCATATAGCATCAAGAAAGTTAGAAAGTTGTCTATGACTAACACATTGTACCTTGACCAAGAAATCAACAGCTAATGGAAAAATTATTATATTTCAACTAAACAGATGGCTTCCTGGAGCCAGTAGTGACATAAATGTCTCTGTCATGTTATGTCTTTTAATACTGCATGTCCTAGAGTCTCTTAATTCCTTACAGTAATTAATGAGACCCTGATTACACATAATGGCTAGTAAAATGAATGTGGATAATATTCCTTTATCAAGTTTATATCTAGAGAGCCTCTATTTTCTTGCTATACTTAGTGTTTGGGTTTTTTCCTGTTGAACATTTGGACAGACTTTCAGAGGATATTGTAAAAGATTAGACTGTAAGATACTAGCTTGTGAAGATGTGCCAAATACATTAACATTTTGGACAACATTAAGTATATTAAATATCTATAGTCATTACAAATTACAGAACTGTGTATTTCCAAGAAAGAATAGCAAAGTAATGAAGAAAAGACCCAACCAAATTCCTTTCTGTTGAGCAGCAGATATAGCTAGCCAGAGAAGGAGCTGGTGTTCTTTTCAGTTGTTACAAAGACTGCAATGAAATAATTCCTTTTCATGGGGAACTGGCTTGCTCATGATACAATTCAAATGTGATTACGCGTTACATCCCAAACTTAAAAAGCACAAAATAATCTTGGATTATTTGACAGATTGAATAATGAGGGTTTTTGTGAGGTTTCTGAGTGCCTAAAGAAGGCAGTCTCACAGCTACATTTATAAGGGGGCTTTTTTCCCCAGGTAATTTGAATTGTAAATCAGAGCATGCTCAAGCTACAGACTATTTAATGAAAGCTCCAAATTTACTTCATCTTTTAGGATTAGCCCAGTTTTGAGTATGTTGTACAATACATTCAGGGGTGGTTCTCAGCTCTTGCAACAACAACCTCTTTAATACTTCAAGGGAATCTATATGCTTATAGAAGCAAAACCAATTTGAGCATCTTCCAAGGTGGCAGAACCTTCATATGACAGTTAAACAATATTTCACAGAGCAAGAGCAGATTATTATCAGTTACCCAAGATTAGTGATGGAAAACTCTAATGGTAGAGTAGCATCAGGCTGTTAAAATATGCATGCAAGCATGTTACCTTCCCACAGAGTTTCTGCTCCATTCTCTTTGTTTCCTCATGTAATATCTTTTTATTTGCCTGATAGTCTGACTTTTATCACATTTTTTCAAGTAAAATTTTCATTGCCTTAAGTGACTTTGCAGGGCAAAGACAGCAGATTTTGCATTCAAATGTTAGACCTCAGAATTGCAAAGTAATTGCAGGTGAGGCTGATTCTTAGGTATCATTTCTGAATAAATCCTGTTCAAATTTTAGGAAATTGAGATATATTAATTTTCTAATATAAAATTTAATTTTTGCTTCTTCTGGTGAGGAAGGAGGGGGATTTTTTTTCCATGGTATGCATTTTAAATCTATTTAGGATTTATCACATTTCTGTTGTTACACATGTAATAAAAAAAAAAAAAAAAAAAAAGGAATTTCAGGCACAAAGTAATATTTTTATTTTTCACTAAAAAAGAAACAACTCACTACAGTCTTCATCAGCAATGATGCCATTGAAAAATGTTGTATAAACCTGGCAATAACCTGTTCTTACCACAGATCTACTTAATTGCTTCTGCATTTATAATAGACACAACAGATGATTAATGCTTGGTGCACTGAGTGGCAATCTTTGGGAATTACTTAAATAACTTTTGTAAAATACCTTAGGCCATAATTATAAAGGTTTATGTAACTTGCAAATGATGCAAATCATGTTTTCTGCAAATATTTAACAAAACACCAGCCGAATAAACTGTGTTTCTGAACAACTATAAACTACTCTTCATATATTTGGGGCATTCCATAACTTAAGCTAATTATGGTTGTTAGCTGTAGATAAACACATTACTAAAATACCCTTTAGTGCCTTCAAAAGAAGAAATATGAAAGTTCTACAGTTATTAAATTGCTCATGAAAAAAAGATCGAGAAAATATGTCTCTTTCAAAACTTGGAACAGAAGAGATGCCCCCAGCACCTGTAAATTGTCATTTCCAAATTTCTATTTTTAACAAGACAATTATTTGTTTATAACCATAGAAATTATTATGAATCCATATTGACACCTTGCGGATAACTTGGTCAAATGCAGTGAGCAAGCTCCATACTTATTCATCTTGGAATATATTAGTCTTATTAGCTAACTCATAATTAAGCACTGGGCATGGTTTATATTTGAAGCTCTTTTAGTAGTTCTGGATATTATGAAGTGGTTATATCTAATAATATAGTTTGTAGATGTTAAACAAAAATCAAAAATAGATGGAAGTTGACATCTCTAAAATATTGGTCTCGCCAAAACTGTTTAGTATTTGGTTTTAATTAGTTAACTTTAGATGGGAAAAAATGCTGCTAGAGCATTTTTTCTGCCCTAACCATTGAACTCTTAAGCTTAAATATAAGGATTTCAAACTTAAAGAGGGAAAAATTAGGTTAGATATATGGAAGAAATTATTTATTGTGAAGGTGGAAGAGGTTGTCCAGGGAAGCTGTGGTTATCCCATCCCTGATGGTGCTCAAGGCCAGGTTGGATGTGCCATTGAACAGCCTGGTCTTGTGAAAGGTAACTGTAGATAAGATAATATTACAATTTTTTTTTTTCTTCATATCAGGTTATGAAAGTCCTTTGCCAAGAAATTCTTTGGTCTAGGGAATTGTAGAATCCATTGCAACATGCAGAGATGTGCCATGTGTGTCTGAATGGCTTATAGATCATTTGCAGAGTTCAAGGAATTAGCTGTCAAGAGCTCATTTAAAGGAATGGGTTTTTATAGGCAATGACAAGAAAAAAAACAACCATTTTTCTTCTGATAATGACAAGAAACATGAAGCAGTCCACTAAAGAGCAATAAGAGCCAACACCAAGATCCCCCACTACATTTCTTCTCATTCTCTCTTTCTCTTTCTCTTTCTCTTTCTCTTTCTCTTTCTCTTTCTCTTTCTCTTTCTCTTTCTCTTTCCTTTCCTTTTTATTTACATTTTCTTTCATTTGCCACCCTCCAGTTTTCATTTCCTTTTTTTTTCTGTTTCTTTAAATAATGTGTTTAGCTATTAAAGCTTTTCAAACTTCAAGTCTTTTGTAACATAGGGTATGAGCCATTCACTTAAGAGTTGGACTTCATTATCCTTCTGGGTCCCTTCCAAATAATAATATTCTCTGATTCTCTGGTAATTTTAGCCATATTAGTTAATCTAACTGTAGAGAAAAGAATTCCTTACATAAACTATTTAAAATCATTAGATTGTATTAGGGTTATTTTTATTAAACAAAGAGTTAGAAACAATGAGGAGTCTGCCACTTATGGCCTCTCTGCAAAGTGCAGGTTATTTGCATTCTTCAGAAATTTCTAAAAAACATTGCTACAGCCAGAAATACTCTAAAATTTTAATCTCAGGTGTCAGGTATCAATGTTTCTTTGAGCAGAGCTGTACTCTGGTTGTTGTTGATTAGGATCTGCTTCTCATTTGCTTGGCAATGAAACTGGAGAGTCGTATTGAAGCCTTGAGGGGCGACAGAGGGGCTGAGCTAACACTCACTGGAGTTCATATTTAGTCTAACCCCATACTGCATGGATTCTGTGCTGGTGCTCTAAGGAGGGCAGGGAGAGGGGCAATGGTCTGTCGTGCAGAACTAAGAGCACCCTCACAGTGAAAAAAACTATATCTGAAGTGTCTCATTTATTTGTTTTGTTCGTGTTTCCTAACAAAATAAACATATTGATTTATTAAGTAGCTTATTCATTTATTCAAATGTTGGATAAGAACTTGATCTGAGTATCTGAATATATTTATGCCTTGTGAAATAGATTTCATATATATGTATGATGCACAAACATGTCAAATTATGGCTTTCAGTTTAGTCTGCAGTAAGACTTGGGCCATGGACCTTTTTGGGGGCAATATACAATCAGCTATAAATCAGGTTAAACATTGAAACCAATATCTACATGTTAATGTAGGTTTTGATCTTTTTAAATGCACTTCAACAAATTAAAATACATGTTATCTTTGGTCTACCAAGGGTTAAGTAGAAGACACCAATCAGCATTTTCTTAAGCAACTGAAATATTTGTCTGATTTCCTTCGATAGATTAGAAGAAACTCTGCTGCTATGAGGCTATGAAAATTGCATATATAAGATGCCCTGTTAAAAAACAACCAGAAATAACCCACAAAAATAAATTAAAATATTTGTAAATGTTTTCCAGCAAGGATTTGTGAATTAGGATTCTACACGATAGGTATTATTAATATTTGTTAAACCAAATAAACCGATACAATTTTTCTCTGTACCATTACATAAGTAACCAAGAGCAAAGCATCTGCCTCTCTAGTGATGCCATGTGTTGAAGACTAGAAAAATCTGTGCAGCAGATAGACTGAGAAAGAGAAGGCAGGTGGGTGATCACTGTATATAATTTCTTGTTCTACTCTCCGTTCAAACCCCTCTCAAACAATTCATTTAGGAAATCTAGCTCCTTCTCTCTGTAGGTGAACTGGTTCATTTCAGTGAGTCAGGCTGTATGAGCTTGCTACGCAGAATATGAGCTACCTATTAGATTACTGAACCATGACCAATATCAGTAAATAACAGTAGCCAGCAATTAACTTCTCCTCTTAAGTCATTAAAGACTTCAGATAATGGCCCGGAAAATTTAATGGCTTAAAATGTTAACAACAACCACAAAAAAAAAAATAAAAAAGAAAAGAAAATTAAAAAAAAATTATTAAAAAAAAAAAAATCCCCAAAACCACAAAGAAAAAAAAAATCTATATTAATGTATTAATGTGATAGTAATTTAATTTTTAATTGGCAAATTTTTTCACATTTTCCTTGGATCTGTTGAGTGTTTAGAGTTTCTGAAACACTTCAGTATGCTTCTTGCTTTGACTTTCAAGTGTCAATGCTGTGCACAAATACCATCTCTCATGTTGTCAGAGTACTTTGTTATCCATCTACTTGGCTATTAATGACCACATGCTGTTCGATAAGCTACTCCTTGGAACATACCTGTGTCAGTCTGACTCCACTCCAGTCTGTTCAGGATACTATGTTAATTTTTTAATGGAGCCAAACCCTTTGGCTGTCCTCATGGATATTTGGAAAGGTGGCACAGAATGAGCAATGGTATTTGTGTGCATTTCCAGGATCAGTGGAAGGTGGTTCATGACAATGTCTAGACCTAGATGTTATTTTAAGTATTGGTAAGAAGGAATTTTGGGAATGAGAGCTAGACAGAATGGAAAGGAAAATAAAAGGTATGAAATAGAAGGATCGGATATTGAAATCAACATGGGTTTGGTAAATATTCTGGAAGATTTGAGTAAAGTATAGAAATAAAACTATGTTAATAAGACATCAGAAAATACATAAATATATCATTTAATGTAGTACCTGAGGATAAGAAAAATTCCATGGAACATGGGGTGGACACTGTCTTAGTCTGGCTGTATTGGAGTTAACTTTCTTCACAGCAGTCCATAGGGTGCTGTTTCGTGTCTGTGGCTAAAACAGCCCTGAAAGACAGCAGTGTTATGGCTTTTGTCAAACAATGCTTGCACAGTGTCAAGATTTTCTCTCTTTCACATCCTGCCATACTCCCCTGCTCCCATATGAGTAGATTGGCACAAGAGGCTTGAAGATAGCATAACTAGGATTGTTGACCCAAATGGACCCCAGGGATATTCATAATATCCCCCACAGGGGTATTATGGATATTTGATACCATATTACATTATGCTCAGCAAAAAATCTCAGAAAGAGGAGGATGAGAAAAAAAATGTAAAACAACAGAGAGAACTCCAAGGACAAAGAAGGAGGAGGAAGATGGCAAAGTAGTTGATCACAGTAGTATAAGGGAGACGCACATTGGAAGAGACTTTAACTGAAGAATTATAGCCCATGGAGAACTCTTACTCAAGGAGAGGAAAAGTGTCAGAATGAAGAATCAACAATGAGAAGCTGTTATGTACCGACCATGAGCCCCAACCTCGCCATGTCTGCCTCTTGGATCAGTGGGGCAGGGCATCTATAAGCGGACATCTGGATGTGTGACATAAAAATGGCCTCCTGTTCGATGGGGGTACTTGACCACTTGTGCAGGTTGTGTATGAAACATGCACCATAATTCAGCAAAAAAGGTATATCTGGATGGTGAGTGGAATCAATATGAGTAGGTCTGGCAAATCAATTGCCTTGGACCACAGCCACAATCTACCAATTCAATCACTGTGTGCTTACTGTGATGGAGGCAGATGCCATGTCGCTGAAAACAGACCTCTCTATCCATGCCAGTGCTCAAAACATCATTCTGCATAAATCCTGTGGCAACATGACACCCCAGAAAGAACTGAGTTATTATGGGACATCTCTGAAATGACCCCTGACATACTTGGGCCAGGAAATACAGCATTGAGTGTATCATCCCATCTTCCACCAGCCCCAGAAAGATTGAACACTGTATGGAACTGTTAAATACTAGGCAAGGAGTGATGGAAATTGGGGAATAGAAACTCTAGGATGCATATTTAGCAGAGCCTGTTGTCTGGTCAGTATAAGAGGATCAGAGAAACCTGGCCCTGGGCAAACAAAGCCTCTATTCTCTTACTCATATGACTTTCATCATTAACAGGTCATAAATGCATACTTACATTGTTGGAAATTGGTAGTGAAGATCATCTTTATTATGGTGGTTATATTATGATGAGAGGGTCTCAAGTGCTGTGGCAATGCTAATACTGTGGTCAAACTTGTCCCTGCCCTGTATCATGTCTACTATAGTTCATCTTCAATAAGTGACTCTTCTACACTGCTAGGGGACAGAGTCATTAAAGCCATTAAAGATTTAAAACCCTATTTTCCTGAATTCCCTTGTTTATCTTAATTCCCAACTGGTTTTGGATTTTACTTTCCTTGTTTTTCTTTTCTGGATAAAGAACAAAATCAGAATGAATAGCAGAATGCTCCTTTAGTGTCAAATTTATAAAAAATACTCCACTAAGTGATCATTTAGGCCAGTTCTGTCTTATATGTAGAATATAAATGAAGAGTACCTCTAAAAGGAAATATAAAAGAAATTATTTTTTCTCCTAAAAATCATCTACAAAGCAAGAATGGGGGCACTATACTTTAACTGTTTAATGAGCTTTTAATGAGAATTCAAAAATACTACTACCAACTTTGAATATAGAATTTTATTATACATCTACATTAAACAGCTCTGTCTCCTCTGAAATTGTATCTGACACACACATATATATATATTTCAATATTATTGAATTCTAAAACAAAATAATGGTTCCATGGGTAGAAAATATTTATAGAAAAATGTAAATTCACTTTTTGTTTGTTATACCATAGCAGAATATTTTTGCAAGATGTATGCATACATGTATACTATATATATGTACACACATATATCTTAATTATAGGACATTACTTTTTTTTTTTTACTGCATTACTTGTTACTAAGTAAAAACTTATACAGTGGAAATAATTTTTGCAAGTTACATATGTTTCCTTGATTCTTGTAACTGTTTCTGCAAATATTTTTGTGGCTCCATCCGGACTGGAGTTCATATAGTTTTGCCTAGTATTATTCAAAAATTGATCTTATAGAAATCAATGATCATAAAAAGGTATATGGCAACATTATGGTAAAGTATGTTTCCTTAGATTAGTCTTTTATGGGTTTTGTACATAGATATTTTAAAATCTAGCTTAGGTAGATGTTATATCAGGTCTAATTTACATAAAGCGAAAGCAGCCCAGGCACAGATCAGCCTCACCCCTGAGCAGCCTTACTCAGTGCTTATAAACACTTGCCTTCTTAGCAAAAAGGCAGTGATCAAAATGCAGATCACTCTATAAATTTTTTGATGTATATTTAATTAGATATTTGATCTGAGTAATTGTTACAGAAATGTCTTGTTTGCTTGTTTATTTCAAATTGTTTCAACTGCCTTGTGGGGGACTTCCACTTGCTGGATGATAATTGGGAGCACCATACAGCTGGCACAAACAGGTCCAGGTGAATCCTAAAACACCTGGATGATAACTTCATGGTATAGGTACTAGGGGTACTAGGGAAGATGATCTTGATTTGTTGCTTGTTGAAAGAGGATGTCTCAGGAGTGAAGTGGTGGTTGGAGGCCACAGGGACCAAAGAACTGAGTTTAAATCAAGTCTGGCTAGACAAAAAGTGCAAGCAAACCTTCATCCCTGGGCGTGAGAAGAGCAGACTTCAGGCCTCTCAGGGATCTAGGTATGTAGGATCTCCTGGGTAAATGTTCCTGAAGGTACTGGGGTGCATCAGTGCTGTTCATTTTTTGAGCCCCACATCCGGAGAGAACAGGGACAGACAATTCCAAAATGTAAGAAGTCAAGCAGATGAGGCACAGGGGTAGCCATGGAGCTGTCCTGTGCAGGGACTTCAATGATCCTTCTGTGCCCATTCCAACTCAGGATATCTGTTCTGGCTTTACAGACAATGAGGTTTATTAGGTCAAAGTCTTGTCAGCTCAAGCTAACTTGTGTGTTTTGATGTCTTTGTTCATATATTCATGTTAGATTTCTAAGTAAAAATGGGAATATTAAGACATAAATAACACTAAAATATAATTTGGACAGGTAAGACTGGTCAGTTCTAAAGCTTTTCAATTCCAACAGAATTCTTCTTGCTTGTTCAGGTGATTCAACAAATCTAGGACATTACGATGCTCCATAATAATATATTATGAGAATATATTATGTCATTTATAACAGACACTGCCTGCGGTTTCTGAGGAGAAATTAAATTATTTAAGTATTTCTCTGAGTTTCTAGTATGTACTGACTAAATTTCAAGGATAAAATAGCATATTATGGGATATATATCAGAAAATCAAAGAGCTTTATGTAAGCCAGAAAATAGTCTTATACATTTCCATGCCTTATGGGGAGTTTTTAATTAACCGATTTTTGATATATTGTCAAATCTCAAACAAGCACATGTAAACGTAATATTTTCTAATTTTAAAATGAATTATAATGAAATTTATCTCTAATCATAAATTCAAAATTCTACTTCATGCAAGTGAAGATGGAATTTGATCAAGGAAAGTGTCATAATCCTGGAACTGTCAGTACAATATCTCTACATCGACTTATATGCAAGTTGCACTGACCTCTGCTCTCAGACCACGCAATGATTTGGGAAGAGGAATTTTATCAGTAATTCTTAAGATCTGATTCTTAGTAACTGTGCAATTTTCAATTCAAGATCTTCCATTCCAGAATTGTTACTCTTAAAGAGTAAATGTAATCAAGCTCTTGCAAACCTCAGTTCTGGTTTAACAGTTGATACGTATTATTTATCTTTCATTGGTCAACTTTTTTTGAAACCATGGGATTCACATGAATGAAAATTCTATGAGCCATCTCATATAACTAATGCAAAGATTAATTAAAGTAGAAGGGGCAAAAGCGAACTGATTTACATAGTTTCAAATGTAGCAAGTGTAAAATATTCTTCAAAGTAAATTATCACTGACTTGATGAGCTGAGAGACAGAACTGTATCTGCCATGAATTGCCTTTATCTTCAAGACTAAATATAAGAATGGCACATTTGCATAAAAATCTAAAATGTGGATCTCAACATTAACTGCTAATTGAATATTCCTGATTAAAATTTTAATCCTTGAAAGCAATTGCTTTTTTTTCTGAAGACACTTTTGATTGATTCCCCCAGTGAAGATGCTGGGAACTCTTTGGAAATAATTTTGACAGCGTTAAACTAGTGCCTCTTCACACATCAGCCCCCTGGGAATGGCTAATTATGAGCACTATCTACAGTCAGGACTTCAGACTGGTTCTACATTTATGTGAACCTAATTCTTCCCAACACTGAAAACACAGCTGGCAATTGAACAAAATATGCTAATGTGGAAGGCCAGAACAAGTCAAAAATCGTGAACTTTAGAGAGAAACACTATTAATTGAAGAAACAAGTTATTTCTATTTTAGTTCCTGCAGAAAGATAGGCTCCTGCTTTCCTCTCACTTTAAAGTGCAAACGAACATATGCTGTGGATCATTATTTGAGATAAAGCTGAGGGAAAATTTTAGCCACATTCTATCATGATACTCCAAAAGAAATTAATATAAACTAGTAAGGGACTTGAAGAGTGCCACAGATTCCTGGGGGGTGGAGGTGGGCGATATTATGTTTTTGGCAACTGGTATTGATCAAATTTTCAATCTTCTTTTTTGCCTGTTTGTTTGAGGTGCAGGTTTTTTTTCTGTTTTCCTGTTTGATTTAACTAGAAAATGGATTGGTTAAAATAGGAACTACTGGCTCACTAGAAGAACAACGTCCACTTTACTCTGTACCTTACTCTATTTGTCTTTTGTGCTTGTGTAATTCTGATAGTAGGGATTTGTTGGATTTTAAACCCAACTGGGGTAAAATGAAGAATCTTAGAGTTTTGTGAGGATGGTATTGGCACCTTACCTCCAGCACTACCAAGAAGGGTTTTCTTCCAAGCATTCAATTTTTATGACATTTAGTTTATTTTATTATTTTTAATGGCTAGCCTGTCTTTGAACAAATATCTCACTATTTTTTTTTTTTTAATTGAGAATTCTGTATAAGAATTGCACAAAAAATGGGGTTTTTTTGGTGCAATTTCCTTATCACAGCAGTAAACTCCTTTCTTTCTTATGGGGGGGGCAGGGGTTACTACCTCTTAAGCTAGTAGTACCTTTCTGAAGGGTCACTGCCATTTAAACTGTAATCTCAGAAATCTAGTTTAAAGTGATGATATTGACACTCAGATTATTTGAATAAAAATTGCCCTTTTTTTCTCTCTCCAACAATATACTTAACCTGTGCTCATTTATATCCTCCAGATCAAGTGCAGCGAATGAAAGCATAGGTCTTTTTATTGGCTTCAATACTCTTTGGATGTATTCAGAAGTGGCTTTACAGTAATGATTTTGGCACCCCCCTTCTTTATTGTTTAAAAACCTAAGTGCTTCTGTGATTCCTCAGTGTACCTGAAGTAACTTATTTTCTTCTTTTTCTTGCAAGCAAAAGATTCAATGTGAATGTGTTCCTTCTTACTACCATCTATTTTTAAATATTTTTAAGAATTTTAATGTTAGATATTTTGTGTTTTAAGCTTGTTCCAAAGTATTCAGAGACAGAACAGATTGTCATACTTAGTGTGTTTCTTTTTCCTCCCTTAATTTTCTCTATGCAATGCAGAAAACAGTAAATGTTACTTTGAGTTTAACAATAGCTATACAGGACAGTATATAGTGCCACGAAGAGAAGGTCAAACCATGCCAAACAAGCCTGATCTTGTACTAAGGTTACTCTAATAAAAAGTTTGAAGTGTTCCAAAGCCTAGGAAATTGTGAACAATACAGCATTTTGTGTCTCAAGCTAGGAATACTGCCTCAATTAAAGGCGATACACTAACAAAAGGTATATAACACAGAGAAATGGTTTCATGAAAATCCAAGGGTATCTATTTTAGTCTTACTTGCAGATCTTTCTTTAGAAGTCATTTTCTTCAATGAATGTACATCAAGGGAATAGTTTTAGTTCCTGATACCTTGCTTCCCAATTCCTGATTTTCAGTGATTTTCTAATTTTACTTTTTTTATAGCAGATATTCTGAAAAATATAACAATTCTTCTCTCAAGTTTGTGATGATAATAGTATTGTTAATGTTTTAAATTTATCATTACAGAATAAAACTTTCTTTGCAACACAGAGGGAGTGGTTATAAAAAGCTCATCTCTTTCTTCTGTTTATTGTTTATTCCCTTGAGACCTCTATGCTAATAGCAGTTGAAATGGAGTATACAGTCGAAGGGATACAGTCGGAATATGTGGTTGCTTAGGTTCTCAGTCTTCAAGGAGTCTGTCAGTAAAAAAAGGAAGGTCAGGAAGCTATTTGTTTTGTTCCACTTTCTACCACCAGCTGTCTCAAAACACTGGAAATTCTGACTCGGGTGGCCAGTTGTTACTGATTATTGTGTGAGACAGCAACAGCAGCTTATATTACTACTTGCAATGATAAATAATGTGAACTTAATAAGTATGCTGTTGCCATAGAAATTCCAGAGATCTTTAATAATTAATGTATTGTTAAAAGAGAAAAGTATTTAAGGCATATGTTTATTGTGAGGAATTTATTTCAAGACAGTTCTTAAAGCTTTTATAACAACTCAGTCAAAAATAAATATAATATCAAAATTTATCCACTTCCAAGAGTAGATCTTACAAAAAAAATATGTCCCACTAAAACAAATACTAATTAGAAAACATTTTTGCCTTGATTTACAGTAAGCACAGAGATTAAGCTCTTTTCTATCTTTACCAAGAGGAAAGTTCTACTTTGAAATAGCAAGGTATATGGTAGTAGTCAATAGAACATGGAATGGAAACTTTTTTTTAACATTGCTCCATAAAATGTGGTTATAACTTGCTATTTGAGCTATCACTCTCTAGATATTTTATGCACTGTGTCTCTTCTTATCTGAGCATCTACTGGAGGCAACTGTAGTATTCTTCTTAAGATGTTTAATATTTTTTTCAGAGTTGTGCTACTCAGAAGATCTATATACATTAAAAAATACGTCAGATGCAGACTGTTATGAATCAGCTCACAGTATAATATGTAGAAGAAGAGAGGAGCCTTGTGCTGTTACATGACATTCAGTAAATGTGCATGATTTGTAGTGTGGATGAGGAGAACATCCCCAACTGTTCTTTTAAATTTGAAAAGTATATTAAAGGCAACTGCTTTGGCTGTTTGGAATGAGGGCTGTTCAGTCATAACACCGCAGCAGAGAAACAAGATTGCACATTGCACCAGGGTATAAAATGCTTTTTGTTCTGCAGGCAACAGAGAACAAGGCAAACAACTATTCTGGATTATCCAGGACATGTGACTGCAACTGGATTAAAATCCTGCCTTTTTAACTTTAGCTGTCCACATCCTTTTCTATAACAGGCTGTATATTCCAAGACTGAGCAACAAATCTGATGTGTACTTTTCAGCCTTTAGTGCACTGCAGCAGTTTTTGTTCAGGCAACTCCCGGAGCATGGCCTCCCTACGTGGCCACCTTCAGTGCCTTGGGCAAACCCATGCTGCCTTCAGCCAGATTCACACAGCATATTCTGCCACATTCACCTCCAAAGTTCCTAAACACAAGTGGGTGTAGGTTAAACAAACATTTTGTGAAAGTGGCACTAGAGGTCTGCTCAGATCATATCACCTTCCCTAATGGTCTGTCCAGGTGGCCTGCAGTCATTCAACAAGAGGAAATTGAGGCCTTTCATCTGTTGTGAGGTAGCACTCTCTGGAACAGAGGCAAGAGACATAGAGTCATTTTCTGTTTGACTTGTTTGTTTTATTTTTCACTTAAAAGACTACTAATACTTTGAAAACAGCAATAATGTTGAGAGCAGAATTTACAGAAGTTTTTGGAGATTCAGAATGCTTACTCTTGATACGACCTTTGCTCATCCCTCAAGATTGCAGGTGGCAATCCCTGGTACGTTTGATTTAACCTCAGATTCCCTCCTCTTCTCCCCAAGAAATCCTTTGAATTCATCCTTCTTTTTCATGGACTATTGAGAATATCTCAACAGTTGTTTCAAGTGTTTCGCTGTATGGTGCTCAGGACTACTTTTTTTTGAGAATGGAGATTGAAAGGGGTACAGTTTTCAGATCATTGCAATACTACCAGATTGGGTTATTATATTTTGATCAAAAGGAGAAAACAGTGTTTGATGATTCTGAATCATTTTGTTGTCCATTGTAGGGATGGTATAATAAAGTTCTGATCAATATTTTTAGAAGTTCTGTCTATAAAATTCCACAGCATCCACTGTAAACATTTTTTAATGAAGCATTTCTGCTACTTTGCCATGCATTGAAATTGTTATTCTCATTAAGCTTTATGAATGGCACTCTGTAAACAAGACACATTAATCAAAGTGTTTGTTATAATATCAAATCATCTATTCACTAATTATTTACAACATGCCTAAGGCTGATCTCTGAACTTTCTGCATGGGAAAAGCCTGTTCATCTGCTCTAGCTTAACTCTGGAGAATTGCTTGTACCTCAGTGGTGAAGCAGGAAGTAAAGGAAAAAGTAGGGAAGAAAAAAATGGTGGAGGACTAGATTGGACAATGATTTGCAGTAAAAAACATAGAGAAACAAGATTTTTTTTCTCTTTTAATAACTTCACGTTCTTTTCATCTACAGAGAGGACAGTGGGCACCTCTATAACCCAATGGAACAGCTGTACTTATATACTGATACTAACTAAAAATAAATTGAATCCCTAAATGACATGGTTATTTTTATACCATGACTACACTTTTTTTTTTTTTTTTCCATAAAGATTCTGCAGGAGTTGTTGCTCATTACTTGTTTCTGATCTCAAAAGCTGGTTATCAACACCAAAAAAAAATTTCTTCTTCTGTTACTGAATTCACATAGATAAAGCAGTCAATTCTGCAAGCCACAGATAATGGCCTGAATCTCCTGACTTCTCTGTCTTGCAGATTTAGAAACACTGTTTTAAAAAAGTATGAAATGATGCCATATAAAAACTATTAAATAGAGATTTAAAATTCTACCCAACCTATGTCAGACATGCCACCATATTTTCAGTGTGTGGTTTTACTCTTCTAGCAGCATGCATCCTACAAGTGGCCACGTAGGAACTGCTGATAAAGAGCTGCCTCCTGTTTTGAGTTGAGCAGGATTATTCCGATTTCAGTGTGAAGCCTGCTATTTCTGTATTCTATAGGCACTGCTGCTGACAGGTCTGTGATGAAGGGCTCACTGTCTATGTTTCAAAATCCTTTCCTGAAATTAAACTATTAATCCACAGGGAAACTTCCGAGCAATATTGTGTTCCTTCTTTATTGTTATATTATGCTACAATACAGAAGGGAAACTCCCATAAAAGTAAATTCTTTGGTTTGCTCAAAACCTGTAAATTTCACTGGGGAGCAGCTATTTAGTGGAAATATTTGCTTCAAATAGTCATTCTGCAGAATTTTTTTTGCATTCAAGTTGGACTTGTTGAAATAAAAAAAATAGTAAGAGATTTTCACTTCCTGATGAGTATGCAGTGAAGCTGTAGCTTACTGCAATTATTCCTTCTACAAGAACCTTAAAGATCACCTAGTCCAACCATCCTGCCATAGGCAGGGACAGTTTCCACTAGACCAGGTTGCTCAAAGGCACAATATAATCTTGCCTTGAACACTTCCCAGGGCAGGGTATCCACAACTTCTTTATTCAACCTGTCTCAGTGCTTCAAAAAATATCCTCCTTGTATCTCATCTGAATCTATGCTCTTTCTTTTTAAAGCCATTCTCCCTTGTCCAATCACTCCCTTCCCTTGTAAAAAGTCCCTCTTGTCTCTTGAGGCTCCCTTTAGGTGCTAGAAAGGGTTTTAAGGTCTCCTCAAAGTCTTCTCCAGTCTGGACAACCGTGACTCTCTCAGCATCTCCTCATAGGAGATCTGCTTCAGCTTCCTGATCCTTTTCCTGGACCTTCTCTGGACCTGCTCCAGCAGCTGTCCTTTTGTTGGGAGTCCCAGAACTGAATGTGTCAGACTTTCCTGCAATAACAATTAGGGAAGCAGTTTATTTATTTCAATTGATCTGTTACCTTTGGGTTAAGTTAAACAAAATTTGTAAAAGGAAATACATGAAAATGCATTAAACAGCTTAAACAAACTAGAAAAACTGTGTTATGATTATTCCCCCAGATCCACCTTGACTGTTTTAGATAAATATTTTGAAATCTTTTCACAGAATCCCAACTAAGATTAGAAAGAGGATGGGTATATTTGAGTTGGTTACTGATACTCAGTGAAACAGCAGAAAAAAAGTGGTTAGCCTAACTTTGGTACTGGAAAGATATGCATATGGTAGGAGAGAGGGATGGTGGTTGAAACCCAAGGAAAATTTAATTTTCAATACAATTCCAACATGTGCTGTTTCTATTTAGCTCTTCCACAGATAAAAATTTTAAAAAAGTAATAAATTGTATGGCTCTATTTTCTAAAACAAGTTTAAGCTGGAGACATACATTTGACAATTCAATATTTGTGGGCTGAGAAATAAGAATAGGTCGTGATTAGTTTCTGAAATATATATTCAGAACTTTCTAAAACTACTCTAATGATGGAAGAAGTGATGAATACACTGTTGATTTGGCACAATTCCCAAATAGTTTAAAATATACATTCTAGATTTGAGATGACTGAATTATCTTAAACTTCTCCTGTCCTGGCACCTGGTAGATAGTTTTATCTTCTAGAATATTGTTCTTTGGTGGAAGTTCATTCCAATCACATAGAGATGGCCACTAGATCATATCACCTCTTAAATTATCACGGAGAACATTTTTTTCCCAAAATACCAGTTTATCATAATTTTTTCTCCTTTATTAGGAGATTCTGCTCCATATGGCAAATCTTATGGGCATTTTAATATCAAATGAACAGAAGATACTCTGTTTATGAAAATAAATTTTAAAAATCAGTATCATTTGCTTTGCATAGAGAGATTTTCAGGCAACAGAAGTAATTATGAAACGCATGGAAAGCATTGAATGGCTGGTAAAACACACATTTAAAACTGTCAGGATGCAGTACACAGAGAAATCTACTTAGTCCTTAGGTTTGAAAATAGCAGTGTGAATAATAAAAATCAAGTTTATCTAACTCCGGAAGGATGAGGAAAAGTGAAGCAATCTCTTGCTGCTCACTTGATGAGATGTTAGTGAAAGATAAACACTGTCTCGCATCCATGAAATGGAATGCTCCTGAAATTTTTTTTTAGATTGAGAAAACAACACTTCATTTTGGAGAATTTTGACATCTGACTGCATAACAGGGAAATACTTCTCACAAGGTAATGTCTTGCTCTTCTGAGTTTTTGATTTGTGAAAAACTGAGAATTAAATGGTCAGAAGTCACAGCAACTCTGTACAGGTATCTTCTTCCTTCAAAGTCTCCAGTCTCTGAATAAGAGATAGTGAGCTGCCAAACAATGTTTCGTCTTGGGAGAAACCCTAAACCAGAACATAACACTCAGTGTCAATCTTTTATTAAGATTAAGTAACGTTTTACAATGCTTGCCAAACAAAGCTCTTACTCCCAAATACGTATGCAAAGATATTGCAGAAGCAGATGAAAATATTGCATTCTCCATACTTCCTTTTCCCCCTACAAAAAATCCTTTTTTTAGCAAGAAAGGATCAAATTTCAGGCTGAGCTCAGCTTCCCATCTTCCACTTGCTCAGGTGTACAGAGCTGGCCCCTGGGAGTTGCACTGGCCCAGTGGTGGGGTAGGAGCAAAACCAGATTAAAACAGAAAGCTGGGCAGGCTGGCACACACATTCCTCATTCCCTCTGCAAAGGAAACAAGGTGCTAAAGACAGAAGTTATTCAAAGCTTGTAGGTCACAGTAAGACTGATGTTATCACTTCTCAGGCTGGCCTCAAAAAAGAAAGGATGGCAAATTTGGCAGGGGGGGTTTGTTAGTTTTTGGGTTTAGTTTTTTGTATTTTGTTGGGTTTTCTTGGGGTTTTTTTTTTTTATTATTTTTTTAATGAGAGATAAGAGAGTTTGTGAGTTTGTGACTAGATTCTTTGAATCAACAGCAGGGTGCAGAATGCTATGGCTGTCCAGTTTAGGAGAAACTTTACTTTTTTCATCATTCTCATTCCTGGTCCTGCAAGACTAGAGGGCATAATTAGGACACCCTTCTATGATTAGATGTGTAGTCTAGTCACAAATCTAAGACAACTTTGGAGGAGGACACTGGAGCTCATGATACAGCAGGATGGCCATTTGCAGAAAACCATAGCTTACATCATGGAAATTCACTTGGTTAGTGCCCAGGAATAGCTGGTTAGTGACATTAGAAATAAATACCACTTTGGTTGTTTCCTGATTAAGGCAAGCATACTTGAGGATGATGCATAAAAGTAGCCTTACAACAATCATACCCATAACAATGGAAATGCTCTGCCCTGTTTTTATGTTAGAGGACTTCTGTTCTTGCAATTTTTTCAGCATACTGGTACTGCCGTGTTAAATCATCTTCAGGGCCACTCTCACACTGTTATTTGGGATTTCCATTTATCCTGTCAAGGATTATGTTAGGCTTCCTCACCTAATCATCATTAGGTTGGCACATTACTTTCTTCTGAGACTGCTAGTAATCTCTAGAGGTTTTGCTTTCTTGTAGGTAGTTCCCTCCCTTAAACCATTCTGTACTCAGGGCTGGAATTTTTCTTGTCTGTCTATATCACTTTGCATTTCATGAAATCAAAATGTTTTCCTATGGACAGGCTTTTTTACCAAGTTCACTCCATCATGTTGCATTCCTCATTTATCATACCATCAATGTTTGTGTCATATGCAAATTAACTCAACAATATTTACTTCTAAATTATTTTGTTTTCCCTTACTGTTTGCACAAAACTTCCCTTAGATTTTTATTTTTTTTTTAAATTCAAGTTTAGATTTTGGCTATATGTGAACAGAAAAACACAGGAAAAAAAGAATTGTAATTATTTAAATTTATCCTGTGTGAGCAACGTGACCATTCCTCTGTAGTAGCTGTTGTACTATAAGGTTGTAGTTGGCTAGAGTTTTTTGCTGTGAATTATACATGCTGAAAGTCTGTTTTCTTTAATAGAAGACTGCAGTAGTGGTATCTGTGGTGTCCAGTATATCATCTTTTACGTTTTTCTAAACCATATTTCCTATTGTGAAAATATTTTTTGTATCTGCCGAAGCATATTTAACATTGTAGTTAAGAAATTTTTAAAAAGAGAGGGGAGATTTTCAAAATGGAATTTTGGGTTATTTTTTCGAAGTTTTTAAATTAATGCATTGAGTGTTTGATTTCTGGTTATAAAGAACCCAATCTGAACTTCTAAACATGATGAATTTATTCGTAAGATGTAGTAAAAGACAACTTCAGCATCTGTTCCATAGCTGATGTGTGTCACATATTAGAAAAAAAAAATCATAGGACCAGTGATCTTCAATAGTTTAATAGGTGAACACAGATTATGCTTGATTACTTATAATATTCAATGAAGATACAAGCTTTGTGTTCCCAACTGGACCAAAAAGCAAGGACTAAATACCAGCGATTTCTTTTAAAAACAGAACTCTGGTTTTAGGGAAGAACTTCCATCATCACTGTAAGCTCATATTTTGCTTATCAATTTCTGCCAACTCCTCTATAAAGAGAAACCTCCACTTATTTTCTTCAAGTCCCTTTGAATCTTAACTTGTGAAAATTCTTTTTGTTGTCTTTGGTTCACAGAAGAGTCCTTTTTTCTTCTTCTTCTTTTTTGTTTTTTTTTTCTTTTTCTTGTCCTTTTTTTAAAATTATTTTAAAAATTTCTTTCCCCTGGAGATTGGCACTCCCATAGTTTATTTCTTATCATCCAAGACTCGAGTTGACCAAATTTTGTCATTTAACAGCTCTGCAGCTTTTCTAGTGCCCATAGAGAGCTTGTCAAAGAAGCTGTGGTTTTGTTCATCACATTTTTTTGGAAAGTATCTTGTCTGGCTTTGAAGCCTGCCTCTCCCCGGGTGTTTTTTGAAAGACTTCATTTTCAAGCAAGTCAACACCAAAAGAAAAGTTTGGAATATTTTTTTTTTTTAACTTTTTTTCTTTTCTTTTTTTTTTTTTTTTAATCTATTTTCATTTTTGTGCCTCCAGAAATCAGTAAGGGCTTAACTGAGCCTTTAAGGTACTGGGCCATGCTGGGAATGGTGTGGATTCACATTCCTCCAGCAGGCATTCTGGGAGGCATTCTGCCTCCGGTAAGCACAATACTCTGTACAACTACGGAGCACTGCCTGCTGCTCCCTTCCCTAATTGCTGCTTCCTCCCACAGCCAGCGGCTTCTGATGATTGCTGAGTGGAGACTGTGACCCCATTTCATCTGCACCCCTTTTAGAGTTGCTGCTGTTAGTAGCACTAAACAGAAGCTTTTTATAGTTTATTTTTATTGTACATATGGTACATGTCAGAGATTTACAGTGTTGTGCTTCCCTAAAAGGCAGTTCCTAAGAGCTTAGCTGATTCATTAGGGCATATATGTATTATTAGAGATTTAACTCTACTACTAAAATAATTAGAGCTTACAAAACAGGAATGCAAAAGACCCAGAAGATTTATTATTTTCCTTTTCCCTGTTCATTGCCTCATAAAATTTTAACTATATGGAAAAATTTGTGATTTGAAAACTTTTAGGTTCCTACTTTCTGGGTAGGCTGATGAAATTTTCTAGGTGATGATGCAATTTTTTTTTTTTTTAGTTGGTTCTTTTTGTTCAACAATGATGAATAGGGGTGTCTGTTTTAGATAGTTCAGTCACCAGCTGTTAAACAGGGAAAAAAGTAAGACTCAAACTGAAAGACTGTGTTTCTCTTTAAAGGCATCAGAATTTAATCATCTTTCAATTCAGAAAATACATAATTCCTCTTCTTCTTAGGGAAAAAAGCTCTATGAAAATGATCAGAAAACAGCTGAAAATAAATAAAACCTGCCAGATTTGGGGGTTTTGTTTTCTTGTGGTGTTTTTTTGCTTGGTTTGTTAGGGTTTTTTAAGGAGATTTGGGAAAGTTCATTAACTTTCCTAGCTCTTGATGTTTACTCATATTCTTTATCTCTTCACACAAAGGTCGATGGCATAGTTTCATTGTAACCAGAAAGAAAGGACAGAGGTACAAGAAAACTTAGCAGAAGCAAAGTGTGCTTTAAGGACCTATTTTGTTACAAAGCAGGAAGGTCTTAACACACAGCAGTACTCTGAATATTTCAAAGGGCATAAGAATTTTATGATCAACTTTGGCATGAGAAAGCGCTAGATAAAAATATAGGTTTTACTACAGAAAATACTGAAAGAAATCAATATAATATTATGGCCCTACCAGAAAATCAAAAAATAATGAAATCACTTTCCCTGCAAGGAACTCTTTGACAAAGGTACTTGTTTCCCCTGGGAGATTATTTTTATCTTAAAAAAGAAATAAATAAAATAAAATAAAATAAAATTTAAAAAGGTGGAATATCTCTATATCAAGGAGCGTCTGCGGAGGGGTGGTGGAGGAGGCTGATGATCCAGTGTTCGTGGAAATGGTGCCAGGGCTCAGTGCTTTGCCCTTCCACAAGTTCCTTCTCAAGGGCTGATAGTTGCTGCAAGCCCATGGTGTGCCTTACACCGAGTTTGTGCAAACAAGCACTTTGTGAATTGCAATGACCCAGGATGTGAAGTGCCCTGATGGAGTTTTGTAGTGAAAGCAGTTCTCTGTCTAGCTTGTAAGTGGCTGAAGACTGACTTTGAACTCTGAAGGGATGTTTGCTTATATAGGAATGATATCCTCAGAGGAACTGTTCTCTTTGAGTGTAAATGATTGTTTTAATAATAATAAAAATATATTTTAGAACAAGTTAACAAACTTAAAAGTCACAAATAGATACATTTTTGGATCCATGTGTTCAATATGGAATGTGCATTTAGCATGATAAATGTACAGACAATTGAAAAGAAAAATAATTCGTACCTTAAATCTTAGGTTTATGAGCAAAGCTGGCCAAACAGTTTTTCAGCATAATACATCACTTTTAATTTAGTGAATCATTCTGCAATAATTCATTATGCTTCAGTAAACACTTGAGAAGACAACTTTCTTCTCCCATGTGACTACTTTTCTGCAATGATCACATTTTCTAGAAACAGACTGATTTCAAGGAGAATCTATAGACCCTTTTGGGGGAACAAAAGCAAAGGGGAAAGGATGAACTGAACATCAGATCATATATGTGGCTCAGAATGAAGAAATTTGAAGTTCAATTTTCTTGTTCCATCTCTGTCACAAGTTTTTTTCTTGAATGAATAAATATTTATTTATGAATAAATAATAGAAAGAGGGAGAGAAGAAAGAACTAGACCTTGTCTACTACCACAGGAGGATACCAGAGTGTGTGTCCAGATTGAATCTCTTTCTTTGCCTAAGAAAAACAGGGGGTATTGGCTCTGAGGGAGTGAAACTCTCTCAGCAAAATTACCCAGTCTTATGTTCTCTTTGAAACTGATAAACTTTTGTAATTTCTCATCTTCTTGATTTCTAACATATCTATTGGTATTAATTTCTAATATCACAGAATATTTCTTGTGGGTTTTTAACATCCACTCACTGCAATGTCAAACAATTTATCAAGTATATTTGAGGTTCCCAAAGGCATCATTGAAATTTCTTTGTTAAAAAGAATTTAAAAAAACAAACAAACAAACAAACAAAACCTCAAAATATTTGGTCATTCAATACATATAGAGCTAATGAAAATAACAAAAAAAATATTCTTTCCAAATACATACGTGTCTTGAAAATGTTTTTCTATTTGGAGATAAAATTTAAAGACTGGAGAGAAATACAAATAGAAATAATTCTAGATTTTTGAGTTATTTGCAGCGTTAAAAAACCTTCTAAATTTTTTTTTCCTGGCTGTTGTTTGCTTAAAGTACCTGCAAAAAATACCCTGTTCTGCTTCATTCTCAGCAAATTAACAGTATCTTTAGAGTGGTGAATGAAGATATTAAAAAGGTAGAAGTTATGGAAACATATTATTCTTTTATGTACCAATTATTAAAAAAAGAAAAACTCACTTGCATATATAGGAATATATACATTATTACATATACGCATGTGTGTGTTTTTTCCTATATGGAGACTACATAAAAGCAAAAAGATATTGAGGGGCTAACTGAATGAAATTGCCCTTTTGTACGGGGATGCAAAACAAGGGGCATAACAGAGTGCAGCATTGTCCTGAATGTTTCTATCACAATTTTAAATACATATAACTGTAGTGTGCGATTAAAACTCATATAAAACAACTATGCAGAAATTAAACAGGTGTGAATTTGTGATTTAAATGAATCTCAAGAGCAGAAGGCCATGTCTGTGGTGGGTGCCTGGTTCAAATTAATATTTGCCATACACAGGTAAGGTGGATTTAGGTACATACATCATTATCCATCAACATCTCAGTCTTTAGCATCCTATGTCTGCACAGTGGAAACCTCTATGTGGAAATCAACTAACAAAAAGATATTTTAGGGTTGTTCTTTTTTAAATATTGCAGGAAGGAAATGATAAGGAGTTTATGCTGCCATTAAACTGTTTAAAATTTTATTTTGGAATAAATTCCAGAGCTGAGACCTGTCTCCTGGTTTCCTCTGGGATAATACAGTAATTTTCTCCACAGCTTAAATTAATGTGACTTTGGAATAGAACCTCCAGTAAATCATCAGAGAAATATTATCTTCAACTGAGGTGAGCCAAATTACCTCAAGCAAGAATCTTCTGCAGTGTGGATGAACTTACAATTTAAATGCAATATCCTACAGTGTTCCCAAACGAAGTGGATAGAAATTATAGAAATAACAGCTGACATTTAGATCCTTATTTAGGAATGCACTGGAGGAAGGTTGTTCTAATTCCAGTTGTTGTAATTGCTGTAATTGACAGTCTTGTGGTTTGTGGGTAATGTTTTGTCCTGTGAGAAGTAATGTTTAGTTGTGGTTAAAATAACAAGAAGATAAACAACAATATGTCTGTCTGAGTTCATGGAAACCCGCACCACCTCCTAGAGCTAGATTAACTATATTAAGGGGGCTTGTATAGCCACTGGATGCCACAGATCCAAATTGTGTTTGGAAGTCATGGAAGTAAAAAAAAAAAAGAAAAAACAAACAAACAAACAAACAAAAAGTCAAGTAAAACCAGTATTCAACAAGCTCTCTCAAACTTACTTAGCAGTATTGAATGTTTTATTTTCATAGCCATCTGTTTTCTGCAAAGGCCAACTCTGCCCTTAATGGTTCATACAGAAGATAAAAGAGTTAACTGCTGTCACCCCTAGTACATGAAAAGTGCGGATTTTAAATGACAAGGCATTCTTCCTTGAGAGCTCCATATTTATATGGTGAGATTAAACTAAAGTAGCATCACCATCTGCTACTGTGCCATGTTGTGATTCCACAGCACCTAGGGAGTGTCAGTTAAGAAAACAGGAGGAGAAAGAGGACCGATGCAGTCAATATAGCAAAAGTACAAGTTCAATAAAGCCGAAGACTGTTGTAATTTAAAGACAGTCTTTAAAACTAACCTTAGAGCATCATGCTTACTCTGCTCCAAACCTTTAATCCCAACCTTTGTAATAGCTGCTTGTCTGCATTAACATAAACATGTCTCTGCCTTGTTCCATGTTCTTAAAACTGATTTTTGTATAAGGCCAAGTACATGACAGGTGTCTAAGAAAACCATGCCTATAAAATTTTCATTCTACTTATTTTAATTGCCTCACCCAAAACTGCAATAGATGTTACTTTAGAATGAAGCTGAATTATGTAGAATACTTTATGGTATTCTAAGGTTTTGCATTAGATCGCATAATTAGAAAGAAATCATGCAAATACCATCAAAGTCTAATGCTAAATAGATGCTGAGAATAAAAAGAAATTTAGCAAAATTACCTGGTTTAATACCATTATGTATATTGTGACCATAAGGGATGAATAGCATAATATTTTGTCTTTTACTTCAGAATATATTTTAATTTTTTAAAAAATGTAATTTTATCTACATGCTTCGCATCTCTTTCTGTTTGCACTGATGGAGGTATAAGTCTTCTAGTAATCCTTAAGATAGAGCAGAGTGGCTGAAAATCTGCTCAGTGACGAAGTACCTTGGGGTGCTTGTCAACAGTGGTTGAATAGGAACCAGCATGTGCCCAGGGGGGCCAAGAAGGCCAGTGGCATCCTGGGCTGGATCAGTAATAGTGTGGGCAGCAGTATCAGGGTAGTGATTGTCCCCCTGTACTCAGCATTGGTGAGTCTGCACCTCTAATCCTGTGTTTGGTTCTGGACTTCTCACTCTAAGACATTGAGGTGCTGGAGTGAGTCCAGAGAAGGGCAATGGACCTGAGGAAGGGTCTGGAGCACAAGTCTTATGAGAAGTGCCTGAGAGTGTTGGGGGTGTTTAGCAGCCCAGGGGAGGTCTTATCACTCTCTACCAGTGACAGGACAAGAGGACATAGCCTCAAACTGCACTAAGAGACGTTCAGATTGGAAGAATTTCTTCACTGAAAGGGTGGTTCAGCACTGGAATGGACTGTCCAGGGAAGTGGTGAAGTCACCATCCCTGGAGGTGTTCAAGAAATGCCTGGACATGGCACTTAGTGCTGTGGTTTAGTTGGCATGGTGACATTTGGGCAAAGGTTGGGCTTGGTGATCTTGGACATTTTTTTCAAACTTAATGATTCTGTGATTGTGTAGTACTTAATACAGATTGGAATGCTGTCTGACTTCAGGTAATATCCTCTGTGTAGAATCCCCAAGTGGTCCATAAAAACTTGTACAGTGCTGAAAATGGTTACAGTTAATCCTGAGTTATAATGTTCCCCATGCCACTCTTTAATGCATTTTATCCAGGGACAGTATACCACAATGAAATGAATGACAGATAAGACAGGAAGACATGTGAGTGAGAAGAATCAGTCTCAGTTTGGAAAACAAATCTCAAAATTAGTTCATGCTTAAAATAGTATGGTGACATGATTTTGCTATTTTTTCATCTCTGTGCTTTAAGCAGGAAGTGAAATTTTAAAAAGCATCCAGTGATTGATAAAGGAAATGGTAGCGAAAGTTAGAGGCACATGAAAGGTATCAGGAAGCAAACATGAAGGAAATGATTACAGCAAGTGTTTGCTAATAGCTTTGATGTTAATAGTATTTGAAAAGAAGAAAGTTGCCAGTGTTCAAATTCTTGTGTTCACCCTGATTATACTTTTCTAGCGGCCAAAAGGAGCTACATAACAAGTTTAACAAGCTCTGTGAAGTTTACCTTGAAACAAACTACATCTAAATTACCATCAGCTTAGGAACCTGGAACAGAAATAACTTCTGAAGAGATTTGGATAACAAACCTGGAAACATTTTCAGCTTTAGGAGTATCAGTTGGCAGCTGGGCAGGCAGACACAGGAGGAGAAAACACAAGCAGAAGTTGAAACAGAATTGCCTACCAGGAAAAGCTGTTTCCACAGGTCACACTTTGCTAAAGGTGAGGACCTGACAGAGACTTCCTGTTCTCAGATATTAAAACAAAATAGAAAAATTGTAGTTTGAAGCATGCTTTACAGTGGGTATCCTTCTGCTCACTTTAGATGGAATCTAGCAGGTTGCATGTCTGAATCAGCAGAATTTTTTGTCACAAGTGTCACCCTGAAATGAAGAACATTTTCATTTGGACTTCTACTACAGTGGATTCATCTGATAAAAAGCTTCAGAAGACTCAGTGCAGGCTGCCCTGACACAAGGCCCAGCAGGAAGAATTACATCTACTTTGACCCCATCTTCTAACATCTTCTAACTTTAACTCTTCTGATGAATATCTGTAGCCATCCATGAACTCTCCTACCAATCAGTCAGAAACTGGAGGAACATTAGCTTTTTTTTTTTTTCTTTTCTCTTTTTTTCCTTTTTTTTTTAATATATATATATTTAACAATGTATCTTTTCTGTTTGAAGATTTTTTAAGAAGTCCCCACAGCAGCCCGGAGTTTGAAAGCAACCTTAAAATAAAAAAATTCAAAATAGTATGCAAATTGGGAGGAAGAAATGTGGTTGCTCTTCTACCTTTTATTATGTTATTTAAAACAGATATGATGAAATATCTGTGTTTTAAATGAAAATATATTATTATTTTTTAGGACAAATACTTAGGTTACAATGAACTATCTTGTAGGAGATAAACCTTTCCATAGCTTTTCCAACCTGCCAGGAAAACTCAGCTGCCTGCTGCTCTAATTCCCCTGAAGTGTCCCTGAATTAAAATTTTTTGCCTTAGTTTTGCCAACAGAACACATGCCAAATCACAATCAAAGAATTAAGAGGTTTTTCTGTTGTGCTCCAGGTACACTTGAGTAAAAGCATGGGGATTTTACTTCAAGTCCTGATTCTGAACTTCCAGAAAAAGCTTTGCCCAAAACAGAGTCACTGCAATACTTCATAATTCCATTGGAGAGAATTGTGAATTCGTAAAAAAGGAAATAGTAAATGTGTACTTGTTTGGCCAATATATCAGGTAGACACAGGAAACAACTATCAGAGTTTTGCTGATGGATCATTTATTCTCTATGTTCTTTGATGTCAGAGGTTTAAAAATGAAACAGAAGGCATGGCTTCATGATGTTTTCCTAATGGACATAATACATCTCTCTCAATTGTAATGTCAGAAATTTAAGCAAGCTGGCAGCCAATGACCCAGCAAAAAAAGTGATGGGTTTGCCCTCCTGTCCATCACCAAAAAAAAGGAAAAAAGTCTCTCTCTTACTGAAATCTTACAGCTCTGCTGCATTAGCTAGTCTCTCCTCAGGTCTGATAAAAAAATCCTTAACACAAAGAACATAATGAAGTAGTCCACATACACACACAAAAGGTAAATCTAAGGATAATGACTTTTAAAATATTAAAATATTTGTTTACAGATATTGTCTCAGGAACTATAAATCTGTCTCTGTAAGGAGCTGACTGTAGTCAGGAATAAAAAACCAGGTCAGAAATCATTTAGTAGAAGTCTGGGTTCCAGAAGTTGATTCTGTACATTATGGAGGAATAAAGAGGTGCAGTGAGCCTTTAAAGGTTTTGTAGCAGGAGCTGAAGGAATACACGAAAGTTTTTAACATTAATGTATCTGACACTTTAATTCTTTTAATTTTCCATATGATGGTAATTTATTGTTCTTTACTCTAAATATAAACCTTATTTTTCCCTCTATTTATTAATTTTTCTTTTTAATATCATGCTATCAATTTAAGGTCGGTAAAATTTTGGAAGTGTTTTGTAAAAACGTGGGGGCCAACTGGGCTCATGTTAGGAGTAGATAATTAAAGTAGAACTTTGGTCTGCAGAGTCTTGTAGAATAGCTAAGATTTTCCTCATATGATTCAGCCATTATAATACACATAGGTGTCTTTATCTCAAGCATATCTTCAAGTAGCTTGACTGCAGTCCAACCTGCTAGTGGTTCAGTAGCGATTCCAAGAAAACATTTACAAAAATATGCTTTTTTGTATCATCTCCTTCATAAATCAAATAAAAGCAAAGGCAGTGTTTGTCAATACAGACTTCACTTTATCCAGTTTATTCTAGTTGAACGAACACCACAATTACTTATTTCTGCTATGCAGCCTCTTGGTTTAATAGCATATTAAGCTATGTCAGTTAATTCAAGCGGTTGACCACTTCTGCTATGTCTGAACAAAGACCAGATTTTCCTGCATGAAACTCAACCTCAGGGAGAAGAAATTATCTGACCAAATCCTGCTCCACATTTAAACTGTAACCAGAGAAGAAGACTGCTATTTTAGACTGACTTTTGCAGTTTTCTTTATTTCTTTGCTGTTTGCAATAATGAATATATATTTTATTTATTGTGTCCTGTCTGTCATAGCTTCTCTCTCCATCTCCCAAAATGAGAACTGCAATTCATCACTTACCTCCAGACCCCCTTGCCATAGGGCTTACACTCAGATTAGCTAGTTTTGATCTTTCACCAATGTAAGGAAGTCTTGGCAAAGCAGGTGAGGCTTTCACTGCAGGGAAAAATTTTCTTTTTTCATTTTTGTTCCCTAACTGATGATTTTTTTCCCAAGCATCATAAACCTAATCCTCTCTTCTGCTTCATCAATTTTGCATTGATATAACACATTCTTTTGATGGTGCAAGTCAGAAAGAATTCCAATTGGAAATTAATTTTTTTCATATTTACACTTTTCTCATTTGATCATTTGCTTTCTTCTTCCATGAAAAGCTGTTATTTCAGTGCCATACATCTGACAATATGTTTAATTGTTCAGCCGAACATGCAGAGGCAACACAAGTGGGGCAGTGGGAGTCAACAGACTTCCAATCATGCCCAGAACAACATATGGAACATATGGATTGTCAAGAGAGTTGAGAAGCTTTCATTATTTTCTGTTATCTGTCAGTTTTCACATTATAGGAACAGCATATACCTAAAGCCTGTTTTGGGGGCTTTTTTAGTTGTGGGATTAAATTCAGGTTGTAGCTCCCATATTTGTAGCCACTCAGCAGAAGTGTTTATGTGAAGAGCCCTTTGTGGACTCATCCTGGTTTGACTAGACTGCTGCTGGAAGCTATCAAAGAGCCATAAAATCCCCAGAACTGGCTTTACCTTTCCTGTGGGCATTGACCAACATGACAGTTGTTTCACTTCACAGCTGTAGCTACAGCTTTTCCCTTTCAGCTCCCCAAACCACTCAGTGGAGGGAATGGCAGAGCCTGTCTGCTCTGACCTGCAAAGCCTCTCTCATTTCTTGCTGTCTTTGTGCCCAGGAGAGCATCCAGTGCTGGTACAGCCTCTGATTAGACACAGGGCTCTGGAGAATGGCACAGCAGAAGTGCCCAAGCCAAAAAAACATTGGTTTCTAACATGTGGATCTAAAATCTAATCAAATTTCAGTAATATCAGCCTGTGACCTTTTCTCTTATTAGTGAATTTATGCACAGCTTAGTCTCTCACTCCCTTAGCGCTTTGTGTGTGCCGATGTTGCCTTCAGCATAATTATTGGAAAATTTTGAGTGCTAATTGAGCATGATTGAATTTTGATATAAATCACGTGTACTGTATGTGAGAAGAAAAGCATCCGTGTGTTTTTCTCAGAGTGGTAAGGGATTGGGAAAGCAAGATTTACCCCAAGACATAGAATTCTGATTTTTCACGATCTAGTTATTTTAATATAGTTCCATTACCAGGAGTCTGGTGACATAGTTCCATCTAGAACAGTACATGTTTCACTTAAAATCCGTATAAATGAGACCCCTTGCAGGACTGAAGTGAAGCTCTGATAACACAGTCATTGATAAACCCCTCTATTTTCGGGTGTTTAACACAGCAGTGAAATTTTGCTTCTGGCAGAAGCTTGACTAATGTCAAAACATCAAAAATACATTTTATAAAATTACTTTTTACACTTTCTGAAAAAATCTTGGTTTTCTTTTCAGAAATAATACAGAGGTGATGTCCTAGAATGCTTTGCTGAGTATTTTGATGCTCAATCTGTAATCAAAGCTGTTGCCTTCTTTCATCCTATTTTAAAAAAAAATCTTTTCTCTTAAAACTGGTTGTTTTTACACCTATTGGTGAAGATGCTTTAGTTTCACCACTGAATGCATGTATTGGTTAAGTAAATTAATGTGATTTTAAATAAAAAGTAGTATGCTTTGTCTCAAACATTCTCAAACAAACAAGAGTTAGAAATAATAGTTTAATTCCCACAAAGTAAAAAACTGAAAATCACTTTTGAAAGTATTTGTAAATAACCTAGTTGTCTAAAAGTTTTAAAGAAAAATTTAGAAATACAAATTGATTCAAAAAGTTGACTTTTTGCCTAATTTCTTTGAATTTTAGCTTATAAACTAAGCCCATGCTAGGTGCTCAAATAGCTCAGTTAATTTTTCCATGTGAACATTCTATTCTGTTTTCATTGTGATTTCAGATGTTTTGAAATTTGATAATCTCTTTTCCTTTGCAATAAAGTTACTTTCAATTTGGAATAAGGACGAATGTAGATGATAAATTGTGAAATGCTTAGGATTGATCAAGTTTTCTTAGTATGATCAAGTCTGAAGTTTAGATGAAAATCTAAACTTACATCTATCTTTTCTAACATATAAGCTTAATAACTAAATTGATAGATTAAGAGTTACAGCAATAAATACTATTTGCGACTCAAGATTCCATTTTATCCTTGCAATCTTAAATATCTTATCTAAGAATTTAGGATTTTCAGCAAAAATAATTGCTAAATACTTTTTTTTTTTAAGACTATTTCTCCAGGCAGACTGCATGTTCATTTAAAAATAAAGTAATATGCAATTCTAGTATTTAAAATTTCAAAGATAAGGTCAGCTGAAGCTCAGTCCCTCAAAAATATGTTTACCATTCTTTTTAAGGCAAACATATGAATTTTTGTAAGAAAAGCAGATGCTCCCTTCCTAAGCAAGTTGCAGAAGAGACCATGATTACAAGAGAAGTACTCTAAACCAGCTCCTTGGAAATTTATATTGGATAAGAACTGCATATATACCTAAAAGTACATATATACTTCTAAAAAGACATTATTTTAAGAGTCTGTAATATGAATTTTTAAATCTTATACCAGTTGTAATTAGCAGACTGAAAATTACAGGGATAATTTTTTTATAAGGTCAAATTAATTCTAAAGCTTTGTTTGAATTATGAGGAGAAATTTAATAACATCAGCAAACATGAAGAAATGTGAAGGGGGAATCTTTTCTATTTATTCATTTTTTCTTAGTTTCCAATAAAAACCAGAAATACCCAGCTCAGGACAGCCTCTTATCTAAGAGCCTGATTGATAGACATCCGCTGATGATGAAGAATTTGTCAATAGAACATTCCACAATAATGCTTTCTTTTAACATTTTTAATCTATCGGCACTCTGCTAAGACTAAGATTTCTGCAGCTTTGTTTGTACTCCTTCATTTACCATGCATAATTCTTACCAGGAGGACATTCAGTGTTTCTGACTTCAAAAGATGAAGAAAGTACTGAAGACTAACTAAAATAAAATGCAGAGATATTTCATGACATATATCTAAAGCTCTTCAACCAGGTGTAATGAAATTCTTCAAAAGAATCAGAATACTTTGAATACATAGATAAACTATCTATAAAAGGTTGGATTTTAGATTTAACCTGTGCTGGCCTTTGTCTTTCTCACATTATACAGCTTAGTATATTCCTCATGCTAGCAGTGGCACAGTCAAGAAGCTTCCTGCTTCAGAAGAACTTACAAGCATTTTTGCCATCCAGTGAGGGATTCTGGTTTTTTCAACATGTGTATCTCATTTTTAAGTATATCATTACTTGGTAGTGCTCTGGTGTAGCCTGGAAAAAAGATGCAATTTCTCCTTAAGGCAAATTTGTGATGACAGCTCGTAAATTCTAGGAATGGAGTACCTCTCCAGTGACCATCACTTGCAGTCCACAATGTGCAGGGGATGAGTGTTCAATGGGATGAGCACTTCCATGACTTCAGATGGTGAAGAGGCTGAAGTCTGACTGTGTCAAACACATTAGAACTCAACATTGTTTTGCATCTTGCAGGGTTCCAAGGGAAGAGTAGTATATCATTCTCTAATGCAAAGATGAAAAAGAGAGAGGAAAGTAACTATTCCTAAATGTAACTATAGAGAGAGTGGGATGAAACAGCACATAATCATTTTTTAAGCCCTCTGGGAAAAATCTAAACTTGTAGGACACAATACAAAATATCACTGATACAATTTATCCAAAAGCTTTGAGGTTTTGGCAATGTAGTATTATTAGTACCAATAATAATAACATGCATAGTAGTAATATTCAATAGATGTTACAAAAATAATATTTTAAACTCACCATACATTATTTGAGAACTTAAAATATGTGACTTTAGGCACAGCCCTTTTCTATAATGCTTTAAGCATCTAAACTGTGCTGCAGCTGACTGCTGGATCAGATTGATATTAAGGATATCTGGTAAAAAAAACTTTCTTAGTGGGGTACAACTTAACAGAGAATCACAAAATAGTTTCAGTTAGGGACACCTTTAAAGGCCTTCCACTAAACCAGACTGATCAAAGACACATCCAGATAAACCTTGAACAATTTCAGGGATGAGTCAACCACAGATTCTCTGGGCAACCTGTTCCATTGCTTACATTGCTACCTAAACCTTTAAGTTTAGAACCACTGCTCATTCACCTGTGGCTACAGGTGCTGATGAAACACCTCTGTCCATCTGTATTGCATGTGCTTTTAATAGATTGAAATGCTCTCTCTGGAACCTTCTCTTCTCCAGACAGAACAACCCCAAATCACTCAACCTTTCTTTACAGGAACAGTGTTCAAACACTCTGCTCTTTCTTGTGACTCTTCTCTGTACCTGCCCTAACACATCCATATCTGCTTTGTACTGGGAACCTCAGTGATCAGCCATTCTGTGGTATTTGTTAGGAGCCTTTGCTTAGTTTGCTTATAGGAAAAAGTCAATGTTCTTATGTCATTGCAAAAAAAAAAAAAAAAAGGTAAAGTGTTCAATTATTTCTAGTAGTTATTTAGCAGTACAGCCCACAAAGTTCTTGCTGGACAGAAAATAATGAACAGCAGATATCACCTGGGGAGGCTCCAAAGAACCTTATCTTTACCATGCCTTTTGGTACTTTTCATTTTCAGATAAATGTCAATTTATTTTCATGAGGTTTACAGTGACCTTTTTATATTTTAACAAAATATTGTAGCATCAAAATAACTCCAGAAATACTACATCAAAGACTTTGCTGTTAATTATTCCAGTGCTATAAAGGAACTATCAACTAATGTGAAAAAGGTCTTGTTGCCCAATCTGATTTGAGAAAATGAAAAATTTCCCTAATTAGCAAAAAAACGAAAGATAAAACAACCTCCCAAAACCTGCTGTTGTCTATCTCCAAAGAAAATTATTCCTTTTTCATTTCCATTGCAGTAGAAATATTGTTTCTAGTCAAGAATGCCTAAGAAGGCAAATTTCTCTTTACTTTCTCCAAATAAAAAAGATTAAATAAATGGATATATTAAAATATGCCAAAATAAAACCATATGAAAAACATAGTATTTCAATTTTTAAAGTTTGCCTTTATGAATTTATAAAGTATCTGTGAATATATATATTTGTACATTTATTTTTGTCATTAACTCAGCAAGCTTTTGAAGAAAGAATTTTTTTTGCTAAAAAGAAGCAGAAATTATATATTCTGAAATATTAAATATTTAGTTTATGTGCTATTATCATTAGGTCATTTCTAATTTCCTGTTTAAGTAGGGGATAAAACACCACCAGAAAAATATTGTATGCTTTCATGAAACAATATTATTTGAACTGCATTTTGATATCATGTTAGTTAAAAGTTGCAGTGTTTCTCCTTTAGGAAGTCTCCTTTTTAAAATTTAAAAAATATTGAAGGGAAATTGAACAGACTTGAAGAGAAAAAACTATAGTAGTACTCAGATCTTGTAAGATACCTGACAGTTATTAAAAAAAAAAAAAAAAAAAAAAAGATCCTGACCTATCTCAGCAGCTACACGGGGCTGAAACCTTGCTGGGCTTCTTTTCCAGAACCCTTTGGGGTCCAAAGATATTGTATCCATCAATACATTAAGGTACAATTCATATTTATTTCCTGTGTTTCCTTTTAAAACAGAAATATGTGCAAGACAATTGAGGGAAAAGTACTAAAAGAAAGCACCTCACGCTTTCCTAGGCACTGCCCAAGTGGCTGAAATTAATCCCCATGTTACTGGTTACCCACTGACAGCTGGATAACTGTGGAATCAGCCAAGGATTGTTGGTGATTACAGCCAAGGATGGTTGGTAATCACACACTGAGAAAGAACAGGATGTGGCTGGAGAAGGAGGCCCTACAGAGGTAGGGTATAATTTTTTCTAGTTTCTGGGGATAAGCACAGCTCAATACTGTGCAAGTGCATGCTTGCTCTGAGTGTAGGCCCCAGTACCCTGGATACCCCAGCCCCAGCCAGACTGATGTTGGAGCCAGGACTGGTGATTTCTTTTTCTTTTTTTTTATTCTTTCCTTTTTCTCTCCCTCTCTTGAATTAATCTCTCTATCTCTCTATTCCTATTAACACAACCCCTTTATCCAAAATCTGCTGCCACATGCTTACATCAGGAGGTCAGGAACTAACATACCAATTCCTTGTCAAGAGTGTAATTTTTTAATAATGCTTTGTAAGATTTTGTGGGGGAGAAAAAAAAGCCTCTCACTTTTGCCATTCCTTTCAACCATGCACATCTTGGGTGTTCCCTGCCCCAAAAGGGTGGGACACCACAATTTGTGTCATAGAGGATGTCACTGCTTTTGGCAGAGCTTGAATATACCCAAAGGACTCAGCAACACATATACAGGATATGTAGTATGTAGTTAGGTACTTTCTGTGTTTCTCCCCTTGGTATGTAAACCTCAAACTCTGTGGCATAGATACGGAAATTGAAAGGATAGTAAGATTTCTTTATTTCAGATTGTACAATTCTGTCTTGCTATGGCGGTTTATTGGCAGTGTCCTTCTGAGGAAAAAAAAATTATTCAGGAGATATCCCATCCAAAACACTTCAATTTTTCACAAGAATGTCAGTTACTCTGGAACACTTTGATGTCTTAATTTCTGTGACAAGTTGTGCTGTGCTTTCCCAGCAGAAGGAGCAGAAGATCTGGAGCAAAAAGGCTGTCTCCTTTCGATTACTCCAGGTGCTATATTGAAATATCTTTAATGTGAAGTACACATTGAAAAGTTGTCATTTGAGCTAGCTTTTTTGGAAAACAAACAAAGCTTTTAAACATCATCTTTTTACACAGGTTAACATTAAATAAATTATAAACTCCTTTATAAGGTAAGTTTGCATAAATTGAATTCCTTGAAAATAAATTAAAAAAAAAAAAATAGGTAAGTAGATTAATGGGTTAAATCTCTTTACACATTGCCACTCCAAAGTCAAACTCCTGTTTCCCCACTGGCAAAATCACTACTCTTACCTGGCTTTTCTAAAAGCTGTTGTATTTTTCTCAGTGTGGAAGAAAGTTGAAGGGCTAGGTGATAACTCGGATGGGTGACAGATGATTCACTTGTTTTACTCCGAGGCCATCCCCAGTTAGCACGGAAGATTATATATTGCATTTGATGATGTACAGTGAATTACAGACCTGCCAATAAGTTATTAAGAGTTTTCTGAGCTGTTTGGAGAAGTTAGGGTATTTTCTGTCTCCTGTGTTGAGTTTTAAACGAGCCACTCTCTCCTGGCCATGTCCCTCCCATATCTATTCCCTTGTGTCAGTGAGCCTTAAATCACTAACTGTAAGATCTTATATCCCATTGCCTGTCCTCATTTTCTCGTTTCAGGATTTTTATTTTTTTTCACTAAGTGCAAATATCCTTAGGGCATGTTATTTCCTTTCTTTGCTTTCCCCAAGTGTTTTAGCCTTATTACTTCAGACTAAGATTTTTTCACACCCTCCTCCTCTAGTTCTGCTTGCTTAAATCATGAAGCTGTACATTTGGTTTTTTTCACAGAGGATGTGCTTACTCCTTCTCCGCCATCATAAACTGCCACAGTCAAACATGTATTTGCTTTTTGCAAAATAATTGTTGGATAGTTCATTTTCTTCCAGCACTTTAGACGGTTAATTTTTTCTCATTAGGGATTGTGAAGAAAACTTTCTGTTTGCTTTGTGATGTTTGGAAAACCAAAGAATTCTTTTTTCCCTGTCTCAAGGACATGCAGTCAATCAGTCTTGGCATAAATTCATATTAGATTGTGTGTCTGAAAATATTGCATGAGATCTAATTTTTTGCTCTGTTTTCCTTTCTTATTTTTCACTTTCTTCTCTCAGGAGACCCCTGAATTGCCGGAGAGTAACATAAGGGAATATATTCCTATATGCTATGCTTATTTAGCAGACTACTTCACAAAAGAAATTTCTTGAAATTTTTACGGTCCAGGAAGGGCCTCATTTAATGGTTAAAGTCTTGGAGGAGTCTGCAAAATCCTTTTCTGACTTTTCCCATTCTGAACTCTGTGTCAAAAAATATATAATTATAAACAGCAATGCACAGACAGTGATATCTTCATATTCCAACAGTTTCCTTGGGTATCTGATATCATTACAGAGATTAAATGATAATTCTGAGTTTTTGTGTAAATGGAAATGTCCTGCTCATTGGTCTATAGTGCTTATAAAAACAAAACAACCAGGTATAAGGACACTTTTGAGCATGAATTTTTTGAAATAGCCAGGTATATGACATGACTTAGAAACTCCCAAGACAAAGACAGTATTGTTCAGATGCTTTTAATAATGCCAAAGTGATTATTTTTCTCTGTATTCTGACCATCACAAAATATATTAGCAGAAATTCAAGTGCTTTACAGTCTTTACCAGTTTCTGCTGGTTTACATACAGCAAGCAGTGAATTTTTTCCTAACCAAGTTAAACAGTTGTTTAAGGAACAATCCAGACCTTTTAATTCTCTAATATTGCCAATGAGTTGGTTAGAAATGTTGCTGAACAGCTTCACAAACTCTGTGTAACAAAATGTCACTGGAAGAAGCTCTCTGCCATGCTGAGTGTAATACTATCTCCTTTCAACTACCTATCTCACAGGTAAGAAGGGTTTCTTCAAATATACTGATGAGGTCAGAAGAGATTCATGAGGGAGAAAAGCTCGCTGGAAAAGGCCATAATAGGACAGGAAAGCACAAATGACATGCCACTGTAGTCAGCACTGAATAGAGGATTATGACAGAACTGACTACTTTAAAATATTGTTCCTGTCAGCTCTTCCTGCAGATATGAGAATGAAAGTCTAAAAGAAGCGAAATAAGGAAACTTTTTAGGTAACATTCAAGTTCTTTTCTTTCTCTTAAATGTTGTGGGGTTTTTTTTGTTTTTTTTTTCCAAAGCTTGCATATTTTTTAAAAAGTACTGAAATAAATCCAGTAACTTTTTTATCAGGAAAGATAAATATCATCAGAAAGAAAAGAAAAATAGAGTACATAAGAAAGCAAACCATAATTTAAAAAAAATGGATGGTTTCTTTTCCAACTCTTTGAAATTGAAATAATAATACCAGTTATGCTTCAACATCTCATTTTAAAGATGTAGAGGTTTTCCTCATGTTTTGCATCATGTGTAAGTCAAGGATCTGTCTCAAAAGCAAAGGGAATTAAGAATAATGTTGCTTGTGCAGCTTATTTTTATGTTATCATATTATACCTGTTCAGGTTATTTGTGACTATTATCTTCCAAAAGAAGACTCATAAAAATAGGTAGACTCAAGCTTTTTTTTTTTTTTTTTTAATCTGTGATGACTTTGTCACTTTCGTAGTACTTAATTCATGATGTAATATGCTAGTTGAGTGATACCATCACAGTGGTTAAATGGCAATTCTGAGTTTTTGTGGAAATGGAAATTTCCTGCTCATTTAATTTCTTTGGTTTGTAGACAAAAGTCAGAGTATTTTTCAATACTGGTTCTAAGACAAGATGTGATACATCAGCAGTGGGCATAATAAAATTATGGGAAAGCATCCAAAATAAACTGCCTTGTGACACCAACCTCACATTTCAATTCAAATTAAAATCTAATTTAAAAGGAGCCCAAATTAAAAAAGCTCACTTAATTCCTTCAATTTGCAGAACTATTCCATTCCATTAGGCAGCTAATTTCTACCCGTCAAATATGGAATAAAAGTGGTCCCTCTCTGGGGGAAACTTCTTACTTGTAGTAATTAGCTATGAAGAACTGGGGAAGATGCCCATACTTTGATAGTAGCCCATGCCTGACCCTCAAAGTGCATCAGGCCATGGGTAAATGCAATTGAGGTGTCAGTTTCAATAGTTTCACGCTACAGAAGGCTAAAATGAGGTTAAATATTTCATAATTAAATTAAAAATCTACTTTAATTTTGTTAGAGAATCATGGAAAGTTACCTTTGTGAAACCTATAAAAAACCTACAAATCCCTTTTGTTGATCTATTATTCTAATAAGCTTTTAGAGACAGTATGAAGAGGTCTTGATTACTCTTAGAAGATAAGAGCCAGGAGAATGCAAATAATACCATCAAGGAAATAATAAACAACACGAAGCTAACAGAATTCTGCAGACAAAATAAAATTGCTTCTGCAATTCCCTTTGTATTGCACCTCCATTTATGTGCTTACTTCCTACCTAAGAGCAGGTAACAAAATAGGTAGGAAAATAAAACACAAGCACAGTTTGCTGGAGGAAATGAAACACCGTACTTGTCATTTAAAACTACTTCTCTGTGCTTGCTTAGACACAGTGCAATTTTTAAGAAAAGAGGAAATTTTTAAGAAAAGAGGAAAAGAATATCTTTGTCAAAGTTCATATGCTTTTCATTGCCTGTTTTTACATAAAGATAGCTAATTTCTGGATGAGATGGAGTTTGAGTTGACCATCCTTCAGTTTAGAGCAGACAGTATTTTATACATTTATAACTATATATGTATTTTATTGTAAGGGCTAAGGGGGAAAATAATAACAGTGATTTAGTACATTATTTCAATTTAAATCAAGATAAGTGTGATGTTTGTAATTTTAAAAAGCCCAAAGTTATAAACTGATTTGGATGTGTATCAGTGACTTAGGGGAAGAAAGCATTAAGAGTGGTGGAAAGACTTGCTTTATTTTATTATCTTGTCCCTGAAGTATCTTCATTTTCCTACAATGTGAGCATTAAGCTGGCTGTAGGTTCCCATAGGGTTGAACACAAGCTTTGCAAAGTTTAAATAGGAAAAGCTCAGTAAATCTCGGTTAAGAAAACAAAAGCATCTTCTAACTCTTTCCATATAATAGGACAAAGGGTAATTCTTTTATTCCTGCAGAGTTCCTTTTATTAAATTGCATAATTATCTTGCAAGTAAGTTGCTAACAGATGAATGCACACACCAAGAATTCACAGAATACCTCCAAGAATGGCATATTTGGAAAACAACAACCTTTTATTTTACATTTTCTGCAATGCCTACGAGTAATTTTGTTAACGTTTTAAAATTCATTTCATCAGTAGGGGGTTATGATCCCACAACATTGAATTAGCATAAGCACAACCCTGTTGCATATAGTCGAGGACAGAAAGGCCTTGTTAGGAATTTATGTCAGCAAGAAATAATTGTTTTGTCCTAGAGGGGAACAAATTCTCAAAGGTGCACCCCAGTTTAGCAGAAAAAGTGGGGCTGCTTATGTCACTTTTACCTGAACTCTTAACTTTCAGATATGATAGGGATGGTTTTAAAAAGTGTAAAACAAATTGTATTGCTATTGTGAATGCTGAAAGAACGCAACTAAATTTTACCTATAGGGAATATTCTTTATTCTAAGCAATGTCTCAACTTTTTTTTTTTTTTTTTTTTTTTTTTTTTTTTTTTTTTTTTTNTTTTTTTTTTTTTTTTTTTTGGTGGATGATCTTTTTGTACTATGAATATGTATGTATCTGCATCATGTAACTGCGTTGAAAACATCTTTGTCACCATTTTCTTCTACCAACAGGCTTCTAGTAGGCAGTGGAAAAAGAAATACACATTAAAAAATCTCAGATTTCTACACTGAGTAGTATGTCTTTAAAAAGAATTAAAATCATAATTTCTAGCTATGGTGTCTGGTCTTGTAGGGAGCTGGAACAGGATTCCCAGATTCTTGCCATAAGTCTGAAAAGAAAGTGTCATGGGAAGGTTATATCCACTAGAACAGCAAGGAGAAGTACTTTCTAGACATGGCTGAAAATACATTACATAAAATAAAAATACAGCTGTATAGACATCTTTGTTTCAAGAGGAGACTTCAATCTACAAAAAGAATTTTAGAGATATTCCTCTAAAAATAAATCCAGTATTCTCACATTAGATGAGTATCAGTTTCAGCTTATTTCCTTGGCTTTTGAATTTTATCAGCATCAGTTGTGTGGATACATTTGGTTATCTATATTATATTGAATATTTCTACATAGTGTTTGTCTTATTTAAATTCTGAAAATACAGATTTTTTTTTTTATGTGAGGAAAAATGTCAGTTTTTAATTTTCCTTGAAATAAAACCAAATTCCAACACAGTAGAGCATGGAGAAAAAAGCTGAGACACATCTTGCACCTTTCTTACAGATGATAGATATTAGAAATTTGTAAATATGTTTTCATAAAGAGGGACTGAAAGCTGAGCATATCAATGTGCAAAGTGATATGATCTGGAAAGGCAAAATACAAAAACTAATCTCTATATTTACTTTTTCTCATTTTAGAGGTTTCAGTTTAAAGAAAGAATAGAAATTGCAATTGATTTCCTATAAATTTAAAACAGAGACTAGAAAATATCTTTTAAATTTATAAACATCAAACTTGTGGAACCAGTGACCACTATATGTCATCTAAATAAAGGAACTTTGCCTTAAGTAGTGGGACTAGAAATAAATATTGAAAAATTATAATGAAAAACTTATTTTCCAAATCATCAGTAAGCAATTAAGTTCAGACTTTTTTTTTGTTTGTTTTCTTTTGGGGTGACATTTTTTTTGTTTCATTTTTTTAAATTTTTTGGGGGTTTTTTTAGGGGGACAGGGAGTGGAGGTTGTGGTGTATGGGCAATTTGGTTGGTTGGTTGGTTTTGGGGTTTGGTCGATTGGTTGGTTTTGGATTTGGGATTTCTTCCCTTAGACTTTAAGAATAATCTGTGAAAGTGATACTACTCATAGCCGATTTTCCTGTGTCCTAATAATGATCAGTGTTGGAAAGCCTGCACAGTAGTAACAGATCACTAATCAATATTCTTATTTTTTCCATTATTTTCAAAATCTGTCAGCACCAAATAGAAGTAAACACAGAGGAAATTCTATTATATGTCCCTTGTTCCTACCTGTCCCATTGTAAAAAGTCACATATGCTCGGGTTAGGATTATGGCAAGAAACATGGCCTGTCCTGCTTCATGGATATGGGTAGATGCCCTGACTTTCTCCCCAAACTTCTTTATTACTTTGGGGATTCTCTAGATAACACCTACCAAAAGAGGCAGTTTAGTGGCCAGTTTTAGTGGACAATGAGAGAAAAAGGTGAACTAAACTGAGAATACTTTGCATTATTCACCTGAAAAAATTGGGAAAAAGTTTTAGGTGTCTGTTTCTTGCCTTGGTCCTTTTCCATTGATTAGTGAACCACACCCAGTGATATTTTTTTTATGCTTTGATATGGTGGTCAACACTTTGATTCTTGATTGTATCCATAATTGTGTATGTTTTCTAATCCAGTACATTTTTACCTGATATCTCCAAATAAAAATACCAACAATATCCATTCATATCTTCTTTAAAGCTATGTGTATAAAACTTATTTTAACAACAGCTTTGCTGCTGCTCAGTCAAGTAGTAAATATGTTATAAAGATTGGATTTCCATTTTGGGTTCTTCTGACTTGTATGAAGAAAGGATGGACTTATTTGTAGTTTTTTAAATGCAAAAAATGGCTTTCCTTTATGTTGATTCTTTCACAGAAATTGGTGTATAATAATAATTCATTTAATCTTTCAGGCAGCTAAACCTCCTAGTGAATGATGTATTGTACTTGTCACTAAAGTTTTCCTCTGGAAAAATTTTGGAAAATGTTATTAATTTAATCATGAAGTAGGAAATAATCAAATTGTCTGATGAAAACTAATGGTCCTTGCAATTTAAAGCAAAGGTGAGTAAAGGCAAATGATGAGCCAAGGAAATGAACCAACAGCTTCAAATCTCTAACACATTTTCAGAGCCAAGTTCTTAATAATATTCTGAATAAAGTGAATAGTTTTATTAAAAGGTAGCTAGCTAAAGATGTTTGTGAAGATAATCTATGATTTTAATACAATAAAAAATAGAAAGCAATTGGTTTTAGTCTCGATTTTTTTAGTGATCTCCTGAATAGATTTTGGGAAAGTCACCTCATGTGTACATTAGGTTTTCTACTTTTTAAAGGATTTAACATCCAGTGATATTAATTTAGTTATTTAATTCTATCAAAATTTCCAAAATGTTCTTTGTTCTTTGGTGCAAGAGACAAAAAAAACCCTAAAATATCATGCAAGTTTGACCTAGAGCAGTGAGAAAGAAGGAGGATTTTTTTGAGATGAGTTAAATATTTGTGGCTAGTTAAAGGGTAGAAAAAGCTATTTTATATTAGAAATGCCAAATAGATGTAAACATTACTTGAACACAGAGAACTGACATTAAGAAACTAACCTGAGATTGTTCCCAAAATAAGTTCAATTTCAATTAAATGTCCCTAGACATTTAGCATGCTTGTGATATTTGAGTCAGAAGATATCAAAAAACTGCAAATTTGTCGTGTTCCAGAATCATCTCGAGCTACAAAATTAACAGAATTTAAATTACAAATTAACAGAAATTAAATGAAGCTAGATGCCTCTTTAGATTTCAGTTGTGGCATTACTGGAGAAATGGCTACAGCAATATTTAGAGCACTTTAGAGAACGCTGATAATAATATTTTAAATACGTGACAGTTGTTCCAAAGCACCAGGATGCACAATATGTTTTATGTGGTAAATATTTATGGCAAATTTTTCCTTTAGATCAATGAGATTTTTTGATTGCTAAGCCTTAATTAAAAAGCATGATGAATGAATTACAAAAGTTTGTAAAAGTAGGTCTAAATATGATATTTGAAATCTCATTTTCAGAACTGTTGTTAGACCTCCAGTATGCCACTGGACTCCTATGAGTATCATTAAGGTCTGGAGATAGCACACTTATAGTCAGGTATGCAATGAACTTTAATAAATCCTAACAATCAATTTTTTAAAATCAGAATAAAAGTCATCTCTGTCTAATAAAAATCTTCTTGCTATTAGTAGCCTTTTGATATGTAGCTTTTTTATGGGTTAATTTACCTAGCATTTCTGGAAAACCATGTTTGGCAAATGAACTTTTAATATACATAGACTGACTTGTTTGTAAAGGTTTTAGGCATTGAGATACAATGGCATTATTATTGCTTCTAAAAAAGTCTCTTAGCATACGTTAATCATAAATTGATTGTGTTCATTTATGCAAAACAGACTTCTCAGTCCTTGAATGGTTTGAGTATCTTGCTAAAATACAGAAAGTTCTTATTAGTCCTGCAGGTTAGATTTGGGTGAATTCCTGGTTTTGCTAACAGGAGGAAACCTGAGAGAAGCTAATCTGCTGAAAACGTAATGTGTGGTCTAGCAAAGGGAAAACCAAAAAAGTGTCCTGCATAGTAGGATGTAAGATGATTTATTTATACATTTTCAGATATAGATAGTGTGAATGATGGGTTTGCAAGTTTTTTGCTTATATGGCTTAGAGGTGGTAAAATTCTAAGACAAAAATAATTGTTATATCAAATTTACAATTTAAATTATTAAAAAATTAAAAGTATTCCAAAACTTTAAAACCTTGTATCATTTTTTAGTTTTTAAAAGAGTTAGAGAAAAATGTAAATATCATAGTAAATAACTTCAGAGAGTATTTTTAATGGGCATACTTTAAACAGTATCTCTAAACTAGCCACAATTCATTGAGAATGAACGTGACAAATAATTAGTTTATAGTGGTCAATATATTTTACATACATAAATCTTTGTTGTCCTTGGTTTTGAGAGTACCAGCAAAATGCAAGAAGCCTTCAGTTTTTATAAACTTGTCACTAGTATAAAACAGTGATTCCAATACTTTTGCAATAACTGAGAGTAACACTAGTATTTTTAACACAGAAAAGCCTGCTAATTAAGGAATAACCTGGAAAAAGAAAACTTGACAGGAACAAGAAAACTTGAAGACTTATTTCACTGCAGTAGCGTGCCATGTTCTGGATCAAAGTTTCAAGTACAGTTTTGCATTTTAATGTTTATGTATGTATTCTTCTAAGCTAACAAGTAAACATTCAAAATGAATAGCTTTACTTATCTTCTAGCAAATCTGTGACGGTCTTAGAACTATTTCTTGCTAAAAAGTGCCATGCTGTTCATACTCAGCTGTCATTTCAGTAAACCATGATGATGTCATGATACTATTCATTTTTCTTAACCATCTTAAATTATAAAATAAAATGCATTTATTTAAATTATGCAGCTTTGAAAATGTTTCATGCTTCAATACAATGATAAAATATTTTAATACCACCAGCATAATCATCACCAACATAATGGATTACAGGGGGGTCATAGAGTGGTTTAAATTGGCAGGAACCTTAAAGACCATCTAGCCCAAATGCTTCCCATGGACAAGTTCACCTTCTACTAGACCAGGTTGCTCAAAGCTTTATCCAACCTGGTTCTGAATACTTCCAGGGATGGGGTACCCACAACTTCTCTAGGCAACATGTTGCGGTGCTCCACCACCCTCACAGTAAAGAATTCATTTATATATCAGTAAAGATATATCTGATCTAAATCTACCCTCTCTCAGTTTAAAACTGCTGTTCCTTGACATGTTATTTCAGGTCTTTTAAAAAGCTTCTCTCCATCTTCGTTTCTTACCCGTTTATGTACTGGCAGGCTTCAGAAAGCTCTGCTTTCTCTTCTCCAGGCTGAACAGCCCCAGCTGTCTCAGCCTTTTTTTACAAAAGAGTTGTTTCAGCCCTTTGGTCGTCTTTGAGGCTGGACTCTGGATTCACTCCAACAGGACTATGTCTTTTCCGTGCTAAGAACCCCAGAATTGGATGCGATACTCAAAGTGAAGTCTCACAAGAGCAGGCAGAGGGACAGAATCACCTTACCTGACCTGCTGGTCATGTTCCTTTTGATGCAGCCCAGGACACAACTGGTTTCCAAGCAGCATCCCTATGTTTACTCTTGGGATACATGCCCTCAGGTTCCACTGCCTGTAAATTTCCTTCTTGCACTTTATTTTGGCCAGGAGGTCCTTACCTACACATGCAGGTCTTAGAAAAAGATTGCTCTTGGAAACAAGTCCTTAAAGAACTGCCAGCTCTGTCCTGATCCTTTATCCCTGAGTTTCCCAGGGAGTCTCACCCACTAATTCCTTAAGTAACTGAAAGTTCACTGCTAAAATTCAGGGGTTTGACTTTACTCATTGCCTGGCCTATGTCCTGTGGGAACACAAATTCTACTAGGTCATGAGAGCTGCAACCCAAGCAACCATCAATCCTGAGCCCCCTAATTATTTCATCTGTGTTGATAAGCAACAGGTCCAGTAATGTTTCTCCCCTGGTCAGGCTTTCTGTCTCTCAGATTAAGTCATTATCCCAGACAGAGTCGAGGAGACTCCCAGACTGTTTGCAGATTTCTCTGCTTTTCTAGAATGGGTTAGGGTGGATGAAGTTCCTCAGCAGTATCAGAGCTTGCAAGCACAGTGATATCAACTCCTCTTCTTTGTAATCCACACTACATGTACAACTCTAGTTGGTCTATCAATGGTGTCATAGTTTTAGAGGAACAACTCATAATTCTTTTGAGACATTTCATGGTTGTTTCTCTGTTAGTTCCCAATATGTTAGCAACTCCTGGTTTTTCTGGTACTCAAAGTTCCATCTCTTTCTCCATTAAATCTAAGTTAAAGTTCTCCTTATAAGTCTGTCCAGTTTGGTGTAAAAGACCTCTTGCTCCAATTCGTCATGTGAATTCCATCAGCTCCCAACAAATCTGACTTCTCAAAAGTCAATCCATGATCATTGAAGTCAAAACCATTGAGTATGGCACCAGCCGTGCAGCCAAGCATTCACTAGTTTAATTATTCTCCGTCCTCTTGAACCCTCTTTCTCTGATTGCAAAGCTAGAGAGCACCTGTGCTCCAGCCGTAAGGAGCTGAGTTATCACTCATCCTAGCACAATGCATAATATCATGAATAAATCTGCCACTGAAATTCTCAAATATTGTGTTTTCTGTTGAGCTTCTCTTGTTGTTTGGTGTAAGTGATCCTTGATGGCTTCAGTGTATTCATTCTGTTCTCATTAAATATTCCTTGTAGAATACAACGTAGCTCTTCCCTCATTACTAAGAATTAGGAAAAGGCCTTTCGTCAGTAAACTCCTACTAACAATATTTTATTGAAAAACTTTAAGAAGGAATACTCACTTATTACACAGATTCAAAGGAGGTTCATGAAACCTGCAATAAAGACTCCAGATGACTACTGCAAGTCTGGAATATGAGTTGCAATAATTTTTATTGATCTAGCAAGTTGGTCATGGGAGTTAGTCCTGTGCAAAGTCATACTACTTCTTTTAATACTCTCCCAGCATTTGATTTCGTCTTGTGCTTTCTGGAAACGAATGGGCCTTGATGGTTTTAAGACTGAACATGTCTATATGATGCTGGAACAAAGAAGAAGCTCCAGGCTGAGAACCTGGAGAGCTGATTTACCCATCACTTTCAACTAGCTAAGAGAAAGCTGTTGACAAAAAAAAAATATTTCAGTGAGGAAGAATTCACAAAACTGTCTATGAAATATGTTTTCTATTTTTTGGAAAGATATAGTACCCGTCTCCTGGATGATAACATACATTTTTTACCAGACTAGACACACAAGATTTTTTTTGTGCATAAGAGGAATTTTAATAGCTCCCACAGGGAGACATTGAGGAAATTGTCACACCATGTTTGATCACTATCTCCATCTAGGTTTGACACTCTCAGAGGAAGGAGACATACCTGCTGCTTTAAAGAAAGATAAATTCTTCCTATTCTATTCCACATGATCATGTGTAATTATTATCAGACCTGTTTGCATAGGAGCTATTCTCTATGGCAACAAGGAGAATTTACACCTTAAACTGTAAGGTTAGATTCTGTTTTATTTGGGATATATTTTGCTAAGGCAGAAGCTAATAATCATAAAACTGCTAATTCTGTTAAAAAAAATCAAGTCCTTTTTTTTTCCTTCAATGTCCATTTACGGTTGTGATTCTTAGAATTTAACAGCAGACTGCATAGGGAAATACATGCATATCTAGGTCAACAAACAGAAGTAATTTTTTATTGATGAAAACAAAAGAAAAAAGAGCAGTTTATTTTGCTTTATTCTTCTTTCAAGTTCTCTAGCTTTAAATTGCAGGAAAGGAGTGTTCCTTTTTGTTTTTCTGTAATACAAGAGATATACACTATCTCATAAAATTTGTGCTGCAAAGCGTAACAGCCCTAACAGAACTGAGAGTGCTAGGAAGGTCATTGAATGAGTCTTTTTTTTCCAGTTAGACAGAATCAAAATATTTTGGCTTTAAAAGATGGAGAAACATATTAAAAAGAGCAGGATATTCCTACTCATGCTTCAGATGCAGCTGCGAATGGAGACAGATTTCACAGATTTCACAGAATATTCTGAGTTGGAAGGGACCCTCAAGGATCATAAGGATCATGGAGTCCAAGTCTTAAGTGAATGGCCCATACCATTCTCATTAAA
>VXBN01004792.1:107082-145842 GCA_013397395.1 Sinosuthora webbiana | reverse complement strand
AAAAAAAAAAAAAAGAGTTAAAAGTGCAGGAAGATAACAGCCTCTTCAATTTAATAAAGTGACTTTAGTACAATTATCAATTGTAACTGTGGAAATTAAAAATTGTAACTAATTTAGACATCAAAACGGGAAAAAAAAAATTAGAGATCTCTCTACAGGGTTCTGCATAGTGGTGAAAGAGCTCTGAGACCATCTGTCCTCTAGAACTGTCAAAAGAGAAGAGCAACTTGTATGCAAAGCATAAGCAAAGACTGACTTTATCGAGGAGTTTGTTCTAAACAACATGAAACACTGTGCCCCAGTTGCCTTAATTACGCTGCAGCACCTGAACACTAACTTCCCTGCGTGTTGCAGGGCTCCTGTGGAGTTCTTCTGTAACTCCTTTCCTTAGAAGTTTAGCAGCTCTAAAAGATTCTGGCATTATCTCCGCTATGCCGCTAATGGCTGCCCTGGCTCCCACCGGCTCCAGTGACAGGTCGAGTAGCTGGTGTTGCAGCCGCAGTGCAGCTGGTGTCTGCAACTGCAGCCTTGATGAGGTGAGCCTGACTGCTCTGCACCACCAAGGGTCACTCAACACCCTTGGCACACCAGTGAGGTGAAAGATTAAACATGGGGGCTTGTCTGTAAGGTGCTATAATTCTCTCAAGGTGGAATTTCCTCTCAGGAGGCATTTTATCTGTGTGGAGCCTGTGTGCTTGTCTGAATCTCTTTTTCTCCCTCATTTTCATGTGTTGCAATTATGAAGAACTCAATAAAGAAATAAGTGAGCAGAGAAGATATATATCATGTGGGTAGGACAGAGAAATCACGATGTAGACAATCAAAGCATCACTGAGCTTTGAAGGTACATTTATTTGCCTTCTAGGTAGATAAGATACACATCTGAGAGAACTCAAGAACAAAGAAATTCTTGTTTCTTCAGCTTCTGTTAACATGCTTGGGGAATTCAAACCAAGAAGATTTGTTGTTTTTGTTGTTTGAATTTTTAAGACAGTTGAGCCATTTCAGAGTTTTTCCGGAGAGTGAGATAATTGTTCCACTGGGATTAGAGGAATTTTAAGAACTGCTTAGCAACAGCCACCTAATGGTTTATGGTCAAGCTGTCTTCAACCACCTGTATAACCACTTATTTTGAAAATGTTTCTGTTGAGTGCCAAAAATTGAATATCCAGCATGAGGCATAAGTGAGATTTGGGGGAAGTGAAATTCTGCACCAGACTCCAGGCAGACTGCCCTCCAGGCTCTAGAGAATAGTCGAAGGGCTTGGCACTTTTCTCTCAATCTGCACATATCAGAAAGGGAAGGGAAAAAAAACGAAACTGACAGACTTTGCTCCTTTGGCAAAGTCCAAACTGTCTGCATACACTTTTTTTCATATGTCACTGAAAAACAAATGATTACAAAATACAAAATAGTCAGACAGCATGAATTTTTCACTCTTTGTATGTGTTTTGAGAGTGTTTTCTCTATTACCTTTATTGTCACAAGAAATATCATGTAAATGTTAATTACCTGAAAAGAAAAATTAAAATTGACCACTGAAAAGTAGAGTAAACTGAGAGGATCACCTATTTTACATGTTAGTAAACAAAACAACAATTCTCTGTGCCGTAAGCTTGTTGTCTGATGAGCCATCACTTAGGAGGTTCAAAAATCTGACAGGTTATGTTTATAGAAGTTGCATTAAAGCAATTAAAATATTCAAGGATTTTTAGCACTTGGGCTTCCTGACAAATAGTCTTATAACAATAACTGGTCAGTTAATCTCCTTTTCTGCCAAGTATTCACCTTCAGTGAAAGCTTTGCATTGCATTTTAATTTGTCTTAAACTTATTCATAACTAGATTAGCAGTTTCTAACAATCATTTGTTTTGCCTTTTTGCTTTCAGCCATCTCTTCTTTTTATACCACCTGCTGTATTTGCCTTCTGTTCAGAGTGTGCTTTTGACAGTTACTAATAATGCAGATTAAATTTACTTACTATGACAGGCAAAACACTGTGTAAAACCAAAACAGTAGAATCCCGTATTCTTTTTCTCAGTTTAAGGAGTAGCTAAAAAGGCCAAAACAAATTTTTAAGAACAAAAATTAATTAACAAAATGGGTGTCTTATAGACATTGATATAGACAATATTATATAAATATTGACAGTATGGAAAGCTGACTGTGGTGATATAATATTGCAAGGTTTTAACAGGCATATATATACATCTCAAGAACAAAATATATCTACAGGTCAGTTTTGATTTTTTGAGGTTCATTAGCATTTGTTACTAATCAATATAGAAATATTTTATGGAATGAAAATTAGCTTAATTCAGACATCGCATTAGCCTATTTTTTTACTATTTATTTCTCATCTCTAAAGTATCTGTCATTTCTTCTCCTTCATGATTTAGCTAGAAGAAAATTATTTACAGGTATCACCTTTTAGATATGGTGATCAAGCCCAGACTGAAGCTGTGTTTATTATGCATCTAAGATGTGTGGTTAGATAAAGGCAGAAGCAGTGAGTGTATTCAATGACTGCCCTTTGCACCAGTGGATCATTGACCGACAGCATCCTCCACACAGCAGCCTGGCAAAACTCCTGAACTGTAGCAGTCTATGCCTTTTCCATGTATGTAACTTGGAAGATGCATGAATTATAGTGATTACACAGAAAAAGCTGTAGTGTTTCATGCTGCATTATAATAGGATTGTTCCATAATTGGCATTGTTAATGGAAAAAGATTGGGTTGTTGGGGTTTTTTTTGTTTAAATCTAGGTCAAGATAGAATAAGCATGTTAGATATAATTTAGCCCCCAGATGCAAATAAAGGGACCCTTTTAAATGGAAATAAGAATCATTTAGAACATTAGAGAAGAAAAGATGACCTTCAAAAAGGGGAATTTCTGTAGAGACATAAAAGTTATCTTATACAATATGTATATAATAGTGATTCATAGGTAGTCAACTACGCAGAATCACAAATTAGCTGGAAATTCACTGACTGATGTATTTTTTAAAAAGAAAAAAAATATGTGAATATAAAATTAAAGCTGTTTAGAAATGTTATTTCTCTTTCCAACTGGGGCCTCTTCCAAAGACTTTCATTAGACCTACAGACTGCAATGCATAATGTTCTGCTGTAACAAGGGGAAGAGGATTTTTTTCACGGTGTCCACATTAGACACCTAATTTGGGAGACAGTTAATTGCCTAGGCTCATTATATATCCAAAGAATAAAAGTAAGCATCTCCAAAGGGCACCTCAGAGCATCTCAATTAGGAGGAATCTGCCTCCATTTATTATACAGAGAACCGAGACTTTAGTTTTATGGATCAGTGTTCTTAACCTGTGCAGGGACTGTGAATCTTACATTGAATAACCAGAGTTCTTAAGGAGGTAGATTTCCAGGAAACTGGTTATTTGTCACCTGCTGCAAAGAAATAAGCAGGTTTCTCTCCTGCTGTCATTAACAGAGACCTCAGCCAACACCAAGTAGCACATTTAATGCATCTTGGTGAAGGAACAATAAAATCATCCAGACTTGAATGGTGGCAAGATGGAAGTTTGCTGCTTTTAACTGAGGACAATAGTGAAAAATGCATGGAGGCACAGCCAGTAGAGAACATGGAATGCTAGCAGGGGAAAGGTAGCTGCAATAAGAGGGACAAAAGCAAAGTCTAGGGTGAAGGAAGTGAAGAAGCAGCAGTGACTAAGTGTTTTGGTTACTGCCATAGAGCTTTCAGAGCTTGTGAAGGAGAAATACTAGGAGCATCTGCTGCAGTAGGCTACAGTAAGTGAGTGGGTTTTGGATCTCAGAAGCTGCCACACAACAGACAAAAACAGAAAAGTGCTGGGAAAGAGCATTCACAACAGAGCTCTGCAATAGCAACCTCCACCCCTCATTAAAGCAACTTGTATGATGCAGTAGTGGGTGTAAAAAAGTTACAAAATTCTGACTTAAAAGAAATGGCAAAATGATCATGGCTGCATCTGCCAGTAATACAGTAAAACTCAGTAACTGTGTTCTGGAACAACATTTTAGATTAGAAACTCATAATTACATACCTTGTGAAGTACTGTGATTGTCTGAAGTAGCTACATGTACTCACTCAGAAGCATTTACAATAGGAAGATAGAAAAGGAAACCATCAGCAATAAATTAATACATATGAGAAAATATTTCTGGAAATACTGAACCTCATATAAAATCAAATAAAGAGACATCAGGAATTATAAAGGAAGTGCTGCATCTGACATATTTAGTGTTGACATACCTAAAAAATGTCAGAAATGCTTTTTGATAACATAGGTGGGAGATGCAGAACAGAAATTGGGAAATAAAAGCACAAAGGAGAAAAAAAAAAGTTCCTCCTGAAGCAAACAGATCTGTGAATCTAGGCCTAAACAAATAAGAAAACATAGATTAATTACTGTATATTTAGATAATTAAAAACGTATTTGAACTTGACACCAGGTGACAAAACTTCTGGTCACAGTACCTTGGTCTGTGTGGACAGGTCATCCTGCATAGCGATTTGCTATGGCACCAATGCAGGTAAAAGATTGCAAGGAAACTAAGTCCCTCATGTCAAATGAACTGATATAAACGCACACGTAACCCACATCAGGATGTATTCTCATAATCTGTACTCTATATGCATTCAAAAGAATTTCTGCCTTCTCAAATCATAAGGTGATTAACTATGGAGAGGTGATACTAAAGCAGAACTGTGCCTTAAAACTTGCCTGTCTACACTGAGAATCACAACAGAAATTGGGCACAGGACAAAACAGGGAGTCCAAGACTTCTGAATTTACCACTTGAGATGTGTGTCAAGTTCATATGCATCATGAAGATATATATTAAGAAGAAATTGATCTATTATGTCAAAGTGCATTATGTCTACTGTCACTGAGTTTTGTTTACTTGTAAAACTACACTAGTCGTTTTATCGAGCTTTGATCACAGCTACTGGGTATAGAGCTTTCCTAAAATTTACTGCTTCAGAGCTGCACAGACTGCACAGACCTTTTTGTGTCTGTGATTTGTATCAAACTTACTTACTGACCCAGACATTTCAGAGATTCTCATTTTCTCCTAACTAGTCTCAGTATTACCAACAGTTTTTGTGATAACGATTTGGCACTATGTGACATTTCCAAAGAATTCTGTTTAACATGCAATAGATGAGGACCTGTGCTCCATGGGGTCATGTTTTGTTACCCAAAGTCTTCAAGTCTTTAAAAATTCTGCAGTTGAAAGCAGCATTATAAAACTCATTGTTTTAATAAAACTGATTCATGACCAGGGAATTAAATACAGTCTAAAAAGCCAAGACATCAGTTTGGACTTCTGAATCTCTGAAGTCAGAGAAAAAACATGACAATTAGACAAAGAATAGACAAGATAGAGATGTTAGTAGAGCATCATAATTATTAATATTTTTGAAAGGAAGTCCAAACATGAAAGAAATCAGAGAAGAAATGTGCAACACATCTAGCTTTTATCTTTTATTTGCTATGAGAAACAGCCCCCAGAAAGAACTTGGAAAGATTCAGGCACAATAATAGTATGCTATTAATAAAAAATACAACAGCAAGATGAAGGAAAAATCAAGGGACAAAGAAAGGTATATGAAAAAAGAAGAAAAAAAGGAGACAGAGAATGAAGCAAAGAAAAATAATTCATTGCAAAATTTCATTCCTATGCCTTTATTTCCCCCCATCCATCTTTCTTTGTTCTTTCTTTGTGATATTTTGAGATATGAAGATTGAGTTCCTCCTTCTGAACATTGACTAGCATGCTATGATTGACATGTCATCTGACAAATGTTTTGCAAAAAATTGAGCCATATATCATGTATAAATTGTCCTGCAGTTGTCTTCATAAAATTGCTATGTTGCAGTTAAAAATCTTTGAGAAGCTACTCTCAATGGTAACATCAGTTCACAGATAAAAACTGAAATGTTTTTATTTCAGACTGGTTGATTCATCTTTCATAATTCTATGAACAAATCATTTGCAGTTGGGTTGTAATAGACTCTGGTGTCATTTTTATTTTCCTTAATACCTTTCTTAGTCCCAGGGAAACATATAAGATAACATCAATTCCAAACAGAGTCAGTTTTATCTCCAGTATTCACTGCGCTGAGTTCACAGTAGTGTTCCATTAGAAAAAAAAAAAACAAACAACCAATAACAAAAAAAAAAAAAAAAAAAAAAAAAAAAAAAAAAAAAAAAAAAAAAAAGGCAAAGCCCCCACTCAATAACACTGAAGTTAAGAGTTTAGCCTTTAAAAATACATATCAGATTCATCATCCTCAAGAACCAACCTTCTTACAGACTTCTGTTTTATTGTTAAGTAAGTCATGGAGTCACAGAATCACAGAATTGTTTAGGTTGGAAAAGACCCCTAAGATTATTGACTCCATCTATTAAAGCAGCACTGCAAAGACCACCACTAAAGATGTGGCACTTGTGTCCCTAAGTGCCTACACATCTACACAAAGTAAATACCTCCAGGGATGGTGATACAGCCATAGCCCTGAGCACCTGCTCCTGTGCTTGACAAGAGGGAAGAAATATTTTTTTAATATCCAACCTAAATCTCCCCATTGCAACTTGAGGCCGTTTGTTTTCATCACATTTAACCTTGCAAAAGAGATAAGAAAAGCCTATTTTACATTATATTGACACCTCAAGATCCCAAATGAAGAAATTCACATTTTCACTTACCACAGTCTTGATTTCCCTGTACAAGTTTAGTACCACATATATTCACTCACCACTTTCAAATAGATAAAGAAAGGAAATATGAAGCTGGAACTACAATTTGTCCAGAATTTCCCCCTAAATAAAAAGACACTGAAAATCTATGACAGCTTTCAATTTTAATGGATGTACAGATGGTAAAAAGGTGCTCTAAAGCTGCTCAGAGATCATGTGGTCTCTGAAATGTTTGGGAAAAAAACCCTTTAACTCAAAATAGGAAAGATCAGTGATGCTGACACAATGAGTTTGAAGTCATATGAAGTTATAGCCTAAAAATCTAACCCTTCCTGAATTAGACAGTCAGAACTGAGGATTTTTTTCCTGCTTTATTTTCTCAAGTATCTTAACCTTTTGCCTATTGGAATCATGCCTGTTGGAAAGGATGTGTGATAACACAAGGAAAGTCTCTTACTTGTGCTGCTATATGAAACTTGGGGTTAAGAAGGCAAAAATAAGATCTGCAATATAGAGGAAATGTTATTTAGCATACAATAACTCATTTTATACTCAAAATAAGCTAGAGTCACATAATGGTTATTTTGCTTTTCTCTCTAGGTAAATACACTATATATTCATTTCTGACAATGAAAATTTAAACATCTTGAAAAATTATATTCTTTGAAAAAAGGAGTTTTACTAACCTTTCACTTTTTCCCCTTCTTTGTTTTTTTGAGTTCAGAATTCCTTACCTGGAAGTGCCCAACAGGGAATGAAGATAGAACTCATAGAAGTCTAACTGCCTGAATGCCATCAGGATAAAAGGAAGCAAAAGTTGTCATTATTCCCTAATTATAGTTTTATGTATACAGGCATCAGATGTCTTACGTTAAATGGAATTGTGTGGCACATGAAAATTTTTATCAAGCAGATATTTGAACTGCACTCACATGGTTGCAAATATTATGTGAATACAGACAGACACTAGCAATAATTTTAAAGTATTCTAATTGTTTCCCATAATACTTGAGATTTTCTTTAAATTTTTTCTAACAGATATTTAATTTATATTAGTTGTGGGTTGGGCAGTTTTGACTGATTTTTGATGTAGTCTTTAAATGTGTTTCTCTTTATACTAGTGTCCATACAGCAGTTTATGGTTCTTGAAATATTATTAGGGAGATTCCAAGACTGAACTTCGGAAGATTCTAAATGTCCCTGAAAATTGCCACCTAAAGCCATAAAATCATAGGGTATGCTGAATTGGAAAGGACCCATCAGGATCATCAACTTCTGGCTCTGCTGAGGACACCCCAAGAATCACAACGTGTGCCTGAGAGTGGTCTCCAAACACTGCTTGAACTCTGACAAGCTTAGTGCTCTGAAGTCAGATGTGAACTTTGCAACCAGTTGCATTTTCTGTAAGTTTGAGCGTTAACTTTACATATGAACCCTACCACACTTTGGGTTATTCATAATGTGCATTCAGATTTGCTATTCCCATAGTTTCTTCTGTGGTGTACTCTTGGAAAAGAGCAGGTGATCGTATTGAAGTGCTGCAATCTAACTCTTGCAGTCTGAGTGCCCCATTGTGGATAACAATAACAGTTTGTAAGGGGGTTCTTTTTGCTCTTCAGAACCCTTTTGATTAGGCTGAAATTGCTCGTGCATAATTTAGTTCTGGTGAATGGTGAAGAGAGTATCTCTTCAAAATGAAAAACACTGATTTTCAGAGAAGTGTATTAGGGATTTAAGCATACATACTTAGATTCTGATTTTGAAGAACTTTGATCATTTTCTTCTTTCATTGAGCACACTCAGCTTCTAGTAAAATTCAGCTGAGTCTGGAGATTGTAGCAGATAAAGGTGATTTTTGACAGGTTTTCCTTTAAGAAGATCTGGCAAATATAAACAGTATAGGGTCATAAACAAAGTAATAATTCTTTTGATTCCACAGGTCTCTAAAATGAATAATGCTGAAAAATATTTTCAGATTACCAAGATTAAATAAAAATGTGATTTATTACGAGCTTACCATGAAGAATGATGCATAGGACCTAAAAGTTTTAATTATTAAATTTTATGCAAAGTTACGTTCCTGTAAAAATTTATGCACTATTTTGCAGATCCTTTCTGGGACAGAGACAACATAAAAAAAACACTGCAAAACTCCACGCTCCATATTTCTAGGTATTTTCTGAAAGTGCAGCAGTTGAGTACTTTACACAGGAAAGAGACAATGGAAAGGGATGTCATTTCCTTCTAGAGCTCTCTGAGAAATGCCTCTGAAATTGTGGCTCAGCATAAACACAGAAAGAGGACATAAAACCTGTACCTTAAAATTTTAATAAATGAGTGATTCATTTGATTACTGATGATAGATTGACATTGATTTCCTGTTCTAATTTGTATGACACCACCCCAGAGTTAAAAAGGGAAACAGCCTTTTGTTCCAAGGATCAAAATTCACTCCCTGTGATGTTGCTTTTAAAGAGCAGTTGAAGCTGTCAGCTGCAATTGGCAAAAGAGAAAACAAATAATGAGTCCTTGAATTGGGTATGATTCACTGCTATGGGAGACTTGAAATGCTACAGGGCATATATCCCAGTAGTAAAGCCTTAAACAGGGCTTCACAATGTTGTCTGTATTCCTAAAAGTCAGTGTTCACAGTACAGTTTTGAAGTATTACAACGCGAAACAACTATTCTTTACAAAGAGTGGCTTTGCAAACATCTCATTGCACCTGCATTAGTCAGATATGAGACAACAATTGTAGAGTCATAGAATGGCTTGGGTTGGAAGGAACCTTAAAGACCACCTAGATCCAACCCCTCGGCCATGGGCAGGGACACCTTTCACTAGAGCCCATTGCTTGGTGAGCTACAGCACGATGACAGGATGATGTGTGATCAGAGGGCAAATGTCAGGATGCATTTACAGTTCTCACATCCGGGGATGCTGAACCTCACGGAATACACCTGATTTCCCACAAAGTCAAAGTCTAAACCCCAGGGATTGAGATTCATATTGTGATGCATGCTCCTACGTACAATGTTGCCTTATGAGGCTCTTGACTGCTGTATGCAACACTTCAGTTTACATGGATGTTCTGAAATATGGGAAATAAGTACAGCTGCAATTTTACATAAACATGAAGGCCACCTAAAAAACATTTTAATTGAAGCAGAAGAATAAGACAACCCTTGGAAGAAGTAGTTTTAAAGTTTTTATGTGAAGGTGGCAGGAATCCTTTCATGTAAAATTAATGTCTTTCTTAAGGACAGTTTTGATTGCTCTGTGGCACAAAAAACTGCTGGTTAAAAACACTAATGAAAAAATTGAAATAGTGAAAAAAGCAGCTTATCTATCATTATTTGTATAGTGAAAGCAAAGTGCAATCTTTGTGATTTGCAGCACAAAAACTTTTCTAACTATTGTCCTATTTGTCTTTTTGAAAAGGGCAAAACTATTAGACTAGAAGATTTAGAGCAGAGGTCTTAAAAATGTGTCTAAAAGCTTATGTAGCAAAAAAGTTAAGAACATCTTTTAAAGTTATTAAAAACTTCATTTGAATAGCTAGAAGCTTCTTTCCAAGCTTGTTAAAAGACATTCAGAATTTGTGCTTTTGTTCCCACCAAGCCTTGAAGGCTTAGAATTTAATTTAAAATACTAAAGTTTTATTTTCTTAAGCTCAGAGGCTCCTTAAAGCCTAAGTAATTCATAGGACAATCAAATTCCCTTGTATATGACGTGACATAATTACTTTTAAGAAAATTTAAAATGATGCCATGAACTGTACTAAGTCTTCTGGCCTTCATAAACTCTTGCAGTAATTATCTGTCCCAGAAAAAGGCTTTTGGAGACATGAATTGGTTATAAATCACTAAAAGCATTCTTCTTGTACTTTTTAATTAGCTGATTTGCAGTACTTATTAAAAGATAACTTTTCTTTTTGGCTCCTGTCTGTCTAAAATAAGTTTGATTAGACAAAGACTTCTTAACACCTAAGAAGAGTTGTTTTTTGCAAATTTTATGTAAAATAATTGCTCTTTGACATCACCTATTAATACATAGTGTCAGTTGTGCCAGAAAAAATACCCAGAAAACCAAAACCAAACCTTAAAATGTTTCATTACCTTCACTACAGATTTTATACACAACCTGTTTTGATTCTGGATTGCATTGTAGGTTCAAGAGGTTTAAAAATCCTTTGTTAAAATGTCAGTGTATATAAACTTGAGTTTATTAAAAATCTTCCTACTTAATACTGACATTACCAACTAACATTAACTTTGCTGTTAAAAAGGTGTTTATCTGAAATCCAGAGTAGATGTGACACTAATAAAACCTGCACTGTAATATACTGAATCTTTTAAGTCTGTTTTTTGTAAAGCAAAACTATCATTAGGATACAGCAAGGAAGTGTGCTTCATGCTGAAGATCTTTTATGATGATACATCAAAGAAACTGCCTGATAAATCTGATTCTTAGACAATAGCTGCAGAAATCTTGCCAAAGTCTTGCATTATTTGGTATACCTTGACTAGATAATGATGCGATATGAAATTTAAAACTACTCAATAGGTGATGTAATTGGGTCTTTTTTGTTTATTGAATAAAAAATTATTTTATAGTAGGAAATAGCTACTTTTCATTAATTTAACCAGTTCAGTTTTATATAGGAAGAACGTTTTTAGAGGCAATGTTTTCCTAAATTCTGTTGGTTCAATAGTTAAGTTACCCCCCAGACTGGGTTAAGAAAGCCTTCTGAATATATTGCTGGAGACAAGGACATCTGAGATTAAGAATACCACAATTAAAGAGGTTTTGATAAAATGTTTGGAGCCAGTCTTGTATATTTCATACTAATAGTAAATCCATGCTAACGTAGCAGTCACTGGGGAGTGGTTAACAAACAATAGCAGTTGAAAATGTAAAACAAATACAAATGTAAAGGTTGATTTTTTTTGGTGTTTTTTTTTGTTTTGTTTTGTTTTTTTTTTGTTTGTTTTTGACAGCTTTAATATAACTTCTTTGGGACCCTATTTCCTGATATTTTGTAGGAAGAAAATAGAGGATGTTTAGAAAACTGAGAATGTTTTTTCTTATCTTCCTGTGACTGCATACCATAGCTGTAGCAGTCCCTGATACATGTTCAGAAACACAAAGACCAATTATAGACTCAAAACTGATGGTGTGAATTATGGTTGTCTCTCCAGGAGAGAAACACTGCATTTCTACTCCTCTTCAAAGGCTAGTGGCTCAGCTTAGGTAATGTAGTTTTGTATAATGATATAAGAATCTCTTTTTTAATGATACTGTTTTAGTGTTTCTGTTTAAATTTCATTGCTGTAGTAGCTCATATACATCTATCAGACATGGAATTTATGTCACTCATATGCTTGGGATGTGATTGAAAACAACAAAGGCATTCACCTTCTAGTTCTCTCAAATATATTTATGTGCTGCTACATACATTTTAGTTCTCTGCATATTTTAAAAAAGAAATTAGAATTTGGACTCTGAATGACTGTGTTACTATTTTCAAATTTATTTTTCTTTCTCCATATCCTCTTCTTGGCCCAAAATTCTGTAAACACCTGTCCACCATATATCAAAATTTCAACAGGAAAAGCAGCAGTGCCATCCTCCTGACCTATTTTGCCCACCATATATTAATATAAATAAATTACTTATATTCTCATGTAAAGGAAAAATCAATCAAGCATTCTCTGGAGGGTTACAGAGCTGTGGAGAAAGATGTCTCTTATCAATCCAGAATTAATATTCAGAGCTCTGGAGAAGCTGAGATACCAGGGGAAGTTTTTGCATGTCTACCTGAGGCAGTCAATAGCCTTCTTACTCTGTTAAATTACAAGCTGATGCTGGTGTTGTGTGATGAGCTCAGGCATGCAGCCCTTGGGTGTAGATTCTGCTCTAGGAGGCTCTTCAGGAGCACCACCAGCATGCCCAGGTTCCATCTGATGACGTGATGTGTACTGCAGATTCTCTGCATTCTGCCATCTTTTCCTGATATTTCCCAGTTATACCACATTTTCAGTGTAGCCAGAAATGTAGGACTGTTCATGCATTGCTTTGATGAGGATTGCACAGAGCATGTTTTCTCCAATTTAGATAAGATGGAGTTGGTTGTGAATTTCAGCAAATTTTCTGTGACCTTAATCACTAAGTTTGTTTTATTATTAGAAATTAGAAAAGAAAGGAAAAAAGAGGGATAATTAGATTTCTCCCTGCTTCAGGCTCCATCAAAGATACATTAAAAATCAAGCTACAAAGAGATATCTAACAGTACTTTTTAAAGATAGAAAACTAGTTAAACAAAATGGATAAATACTTCCAACTTTTCCTAACAGATAAAGCCCACACTGAGTACTTTGAATTAATGCAAGAATGTTTTACATAAAAAATGAAACATAATATGAAGATCTAAGAATATGTTACTGTGCTTATCTATGTAAATTGCTTAACATCTTTCCTCTCTTGTACAAGACTTTAAAAAAATTCTGATTTCACTATATCCTCTTTTCTGTCACTTCCATCCTTTTTGTGCCTTTTATTTACACTTTCCTGACTTACAAATAATACTAAATGCATCCAGCAGTCACAGACCAGTTCCTCTCCTATAGAGAACTTACAGAGTTCATTAACTTAGAGAGAAGTTGGCCATGCAGCAGTCATCCAAGAGAATCTTCTTTGTAATTATGTGTGTTGCAATTATTATTAGTTGATGACAGCAAAATGCTAATTCAGAGGAACTGTTTGATGGAACTAGTTTTTTCCAGTCTTGGACTCTTTGAAGCAGAGGTGTCATACAGTTTCATGGCATTTATATCTTTTCTTTCTACCATAAAGAAACAACCTCATCAATTTAAACCAGGTTTTAATCATAATCATGAAGACACTCAAGGCCATGCGCAATTGGCTGCACTCCCTATTCCTGAGGGGATACAGCTGAAGGACCTGCTGGAGCACAGAGATTGTCACGTCTCATTGTGTGGATGTGATTGACTGATGCAGTACCACATAATGCTTTAATGAAAAACTTTCAGAAAACATGCTTTTCCTTAAGCAAATACATTAATTTTTTAAAAGATTATGTTAAGCTTTCTTTTCCTTTTTGTCTTGTTTAGGGAAAGAGAAAATAACAGATAAAGAAGCATCCATTCTGCATAAGAATTTTGATGTAAGGAAATAACCAAGCATTAAAAATGTCCATCATTTGCAGTAATGATGCTATCTGCTACTCATTTTGCAATTTATTCCAAAGAGATTCTCATTCAAAACCTAGACACATTTTTCGCTGTGCTTAACTGTTAGATTTGAAGAGGCTGCAGAGAAATTGTGATTAGTATCTGATACAAGTAGTACTGCTGATTTTGGAAATAGTCTATGTGATTGTATTATTCTGTGATTCACTCTAGTTTTGGTGGGAGACTGTAACTCATACTCTATATAAGCTTTATGCTTAGCCTTTGAGATGAGTCTACTAATTCCATCTTCTTCTTTCACTTAATATAGTTTGCCTTAGGATAAAAAAAAAAAANAACAAACAACAAAAAAAAAAAACACACCCAGTAAGATTTCATTATTTAGGGTGCCCTGGCAAGCTACTTAACAGAAACCAGTCCCTGGGGTGGAGGGAGGGGGGTTAAAAAAATGTAAGAACTTGTGCCATAAATTCTTATCTTACATCTTAGCTTGGATTTTGTCTCCTCTTGTCTAACTTCAAGAAAAGATTTCAGTGCATGCCAATATTGGGGGAAAATCTCCAAAGTTTTCATTGAAGGAAATTCTGAAGGTCCATTTTTCACTTGACACCTCTTTAAGATATTATTCTACTCTCATGCGGTTTCAGAATGGAAAAATCTAGAATAAATAAGGGATTTATAATAGTGAATGTTTAAAAGTGACAATTATCATCTTTAGTAGTGGTCAAAAATAATTTGTTCTTTGAAGACTAACCTAAATTCCAAAATATTCAGCTTCAGTCATTCTGATCGACAGTTGTTCTATTTTAATCATTATTCTGATGAGATAAGAGCTAGAGGGTCCATCAAAGTGGAAGATTTAACTAAATGCAACATTGTCATATTTGCAACATTTGCATGTTTTAAACTAAGATGAATTTTAATCTATATCATAGAACCATAAAATCATAGAATGGTTTGGGTTGAAAAGGGACCTTAAAGATGTAGTTTCAACCCCCTTTCAACGGACAGGTGGGCCCCCTTTCAAGGGTCACCTTTCACTTGACCATGTTTCTCAGAGCATCCAATCTGGTCTTGAACAATTTCAGGGATGAGGCATCCACAACTTCTCCAGGTAACATTTCCACTGCTTAACCACCCTGAAAGCAAAGAATTTTCCCCTAATATCTAATCTACATACACTCTCTTTCAGTTTGAATCCATTCCCTTTGTCCTGTCACTACATGTCCTTGCAAACAGTATCTCTCCATTATTCTTGTAGGCTACTCAGGTACCGGAAGGCCAAAGTCTTCTCCTTTTCAGCTGAAAAATCCCAAATCTGCTAAAGAAAAACCTGAAGAAAAAGAAAAAAAATATATAATATTGAGTATGGGTATCCAAATTTGATTACACATTTCCAGTTTCAATTTTTCATTGGGTCTGGCCAAGGTTTTTCAGTTGTATAATAGCATAAGTAAAGGGAAAATATGACCCATATTATCATGTTCTTCAGAGACCTCATAGCAAAAAAGGTTAATAATTCTTTTCCATGCAAAATTTAGGTCTTACAAGAAAGATTTCATTTTGTTTTCTCTTGCTATCTCACAGAAACAAAGGTTCATGCACATTTTAAAACCTATAATGCATTTGCTATTTAAAATGCAGTCATTATAATGAGAACATATCACAGATGGCAGATAGTAAAAGGGACAGTTTTGCAAAAGTATATTCCTGAACTACATTTATGCAAACTGACAAATAAATACAGTCACAAGGTCAGTTTGTATATTCCCTGTTCACATTTATGAACACTCACAGACAAGGGAAGCACCATTACAGTCAGTGAGATAATTCTTCTGGATAGCTCTCAGCATCTGCAAAAGGTCAATCACCTGCTAGAAATCATTTTATAAATGATTTGACAAAGAGACAACAAAGATTACAAAGGTACAAAATTTACAGTAAATAATTTTATCAGTCTCACTTTTGGGAAGTGGTATTTTAATAAAAATGAAACAGAGTTACTGCTGGGATAAACAAATAATAACAAAGGACAAAAGGGCACATTTGAAGGAGGGTGTAAATCCACATATCATAGTGAACCAATTGGTCTGTCACTGAATAGTGTCTATCTAAGCAAGCTCATTGATTCTGGGGGAAACTGCTCTTGTCATAGCCTAATCATATTTTTATCAGAGTGTGCAAGAGACCCTTGAAATTATCTTCTTTTTTTCTGCATCTCTAGACTCTCACAGAATCACATAATGGTTGGAGTTGGAAGAAGCCTCTGTAGATCTCCCTCCAGCAGGTTCACCTAGAATGGGGTGTCCAGGATCACATCCAGGCAGGTTTTGAATATCTCCGAAGAAGGAGATTCTACAACTTCTCTGGGCAGCCTGTTCCAGTGCTGTGGAACGCTCACATTAAAGAAGTTTTTCGTCATATTCTGATGGAACTTCCTGTGTGTCAGTTTGAGCCCATATTGCCCCTTGTCCTGTCACTGGGCACCACTGAAAAGAGCTGGCTCCATCTTCTTGACACCTGCCTTTAGGATATTTGCATGAAATTGTAAGATCCCCTCTCAGTCATCTCTTCACAAGAAAAATAGGCCCAACTCTCTCAGCCCATTGACTTCCTATGACAGTAAATAGAGATTATACTTTTGCATTGAAATATCTGCCTCTCAAAGAGCATGAATATATACAGACTCACTCTGTCAACAAAAACTCTTAAAATTTACAAAAAGATATGTCTTCATAAAGTCATATGAATAAAATTAATGCAATATTTTAATATGTTCACCTTTCAAATCAAATTTTCTAGGATTTTTCCCATTCTTTCTGTACTTGATTTAATTGCAAATAATTATATGTATATTTGTTTTCTGAGAGTGATAGTTTGAAGTCATGATGATTGACCAATATCTGAAGTTTATGTTCAGGCAGAATTTGATCTTACCTCAGACTCAGAACAAGTTATGCAGGTCTGCTGGATCAGTGGCTTAATGTTGTTTCTTCTTACATTTTGCTCACCAAAATTGTATAAAATTTTATTCCCTTATTTTCCTTATTACTGGGAACTTTCAATGATTTTGACTCCTTCTAAAATTCAAGATTGTTTCTCTCTCTCTACAGTGATGGTTTAGTACATTTTTATTTTGCTGAAACTACTGTATTCTTTACTGAAAATGTAGGGAAAATTTACAGGGTGAGAGAACTTCCATAAAGACTGACTTAAAATTTCTGAAGAAAGAAAAATGACCACAGGTCTCAGATTTATATTTGGATCTGGTATCTTCAGTTTAGCTTCTCTTACAAAGTTAAAAAAAAAATCTTGTAATCATGGTCGTTTGTTAGTCTGGACTGCTGAGAAGCAGAGCTGTTCCCCAGGAGAACACCAAATGCCCAGGGAATTCAGCCCTCTCTACAAGGAACCATGAGAACTGAGGTTTCAGGCCTTTTCATGGAAACTGTAAACATGCCTGTTCTTCATTGAGAATTACGATGAAACCAAGTTAAAAAAAAAAAAAAAATTAAACCTCTTTATGAAATAAAAAGTTCCACTTTTTTTCTTTTACCTCTCTGTCTCTCGCCCGCCCCTAAAGAACATAGATAATTATTGCTGCAGGGTGAGAAAGCAGAAAGAAAGTGAAAGTTGTAAGTGGTTTCTATTTTTACGCAGTATAAATGATGTTACCCAGTGGGACCATATAAGAATCTAGGTGGATAGACATCACCAATCGTGTTACACAACTAGAAGGAGTAAGATTATATCCAATGAAAATTATGAGAATATTTTATCTATTAAATAATCTTTTGAAACTGATTATTGCACAGTAATAATAGAGGTGCACAATAATATTGGAGGGAGAAGGGGGAATAGAGATCAAGTTTTTCCACACTGAAAAGCCAAGTAGGAATAGATAACATTAACTTTCAAGAAACTACCATTCTATTCCTGAAAAGTCATTAAAAGATTGACCCAAATATCTCCTAAAATCAATATATAGGTGTACACATAAGTGTAAATAAAGTAAATATGTACACATAAGTAAATAAAGCATTTTTAGAGCTGAACTATTTTTGGACGTGTAAACATCTTTTGAAATTTCAAAGGATCTTTTGGAGACTCTCCAGATCAAGACCTGCTCTTGTTTCTTGCATGGTATGTGTTCCCTTTTTTGTTTCTTTTGGTACATCTGCACTTTGATCCTAAGGCTACACTTCAATGGAATAATCATCTTACAGGACAAACACCTTCTAAGTTTAAGACAATGAATTTAAATGTTGTTTCTGCTATAGCATAAAGGTCAATCCAGGCACCTGAGTTCACCAGCATCCTGGGACAATATTCAGGCAGCTAAATTGATCTGAGAGCAGTGCAGTCTACTCTCTTTCAAAGCTAGCCAGCTGATAGGAAGTTTGGATATAGCCACAAAATCTGCACTCCTGACTGCTTTTGAAAGTGTTGACATAGCTTAAGAGTGGTATAATCTTACATACAGTCCCCAGAAGTGTTAGCTGTTCTGGGCAAAAATCTCACAGGAATAGCTCATTATTTTTGACTTAGAAGCCAGCTAAATATCTCTTGCAGAAAAAGCCACTCAACTGGTCTGAAAAACTGGTAATTAATTACGATGCTTTGTAACTTGCATTTGCAATCAGAAAGGCAAAATGATTGAGTCTAATCATTATTAAGGAGATTAATTCTCTGGTGTTAGATTTCTTCCATTGACAAATGTGGAAATGCAATATATGTATTTAGTAACCTCAAAATATAACTCTTATTCAGGTTATTAAATTTTTCTAGGATGTATTTTCTGTAGAATGGAAATACTTCATTAGGGTTTGTCTTTTTCTTTTTTCCCTACAAATATTTCGGCATGGTATTGCTTCTTATAGGGTTTACAGAGAGAGTTTATTTTCAGAATGTGAGCTTCTAAATTATAGTTCCAAATGCTGGCCCTGTAAACTTGAATCTTTACACTTATAATGTAAGAATAGTCAGTGATACCTGCTTTCAGTAAAAACATTTTGAATTTCAATCTAGACACAGCAAATGAATATCCTAAATTACATCCAAAACCACCTGAATGCTTTGACAAGAAATCCAAGAAATTACATGTCTGTGATAATACTGAAAGCTGAGAATCAGACTCAGTGGATATACACTTAAAAACATGTAATCAGAATATAGCTCTTGCACAGAATGAACCCCCTGCAGGCACTTCCAGTGTTAACATTTTCTATACAAAGCTCTGCAGATGGAGTACATCTCTTGCTTACATTGCCACTTGCTGAAGAAGTCCTCCTGCTACTGAGTTTCTTCCTCTCTTTGTGTCTCACCCCACAACCCTCCCTTTTCACTTTCCTCTGCAACCAAATCCTCCCTCTGCTCAGCTCAGCACATCTCCTCACTGTGCTCACTTCAAGCTGAAGGAGAGTACTGGCATCTCAGAGCTTTAGGCTTTCAGTGTGCTTCTTCTTTTACTTTTCTCTATTCCCATACAGTATGTCATTTTCTCCTAGCTATCTGCATGAGTGTAACTATTGCTAGTTCTGTAAAACATTTGCTCTTTATTCTGCCTCTCTTCCTGTAGAACACTTTATCACAGTTTTCATAAAGGCCTTTACAAAATGGGGAGAGAGGCAGTCTCTGTTCTATTCATTCCTTCAAACTGAAAGTCGAGCATATGCTCACACTTGCTTTCTTTGAAAGATGTGATGAGAGATTATATCACATCACTCTCTGCCATATGCACAGAGTCCTGCAATGGTGGTGGAAAGGAAGGTCAAAACCAGCTTTTCATGAGCTCTGCACCCAACAGAGCACCCAGGTCCATTCACAGTGATATTCCCAGCATTAATAGACTGCCGAGATTCATCTGGCCCTGTGATTCCTCTCAAGTGATTTTTAGCCAGTGCCATGGCAAACATTAAGCCTTTCTTGTTCACCTTTACTGACAATGAAAGATTCGAGTGCATCCCAGAGCATAAGTGCTACAGATAATGTAAATGCAACCAGAAAATTTTGTCCCTTTGTATGTGTCTCTCTTCTGGCCACCTCTGAAAGCTGCTTAAGCACAAAAGAGAGCTGCTTTTCAAAGACCATTTAATTTTTAAAAAAAAACAAAAACAAAAACAAACTTCTATAGGTTCATGTAACAAAGAGACAGCTCTGGATCCTCAAATAAGTTAGTATGGGTTGACTTGAACTTTACCCATATGACTTATTGAAACTGATGCATTAAATTAAATCAATATGTTGGATATTAATTTGCCATCTACTATTACATCTAGGCTGATATGATATTATATGATATGATACGATATGGAGTGAATTCAGGTGGGAGCGAGACAAAATATTCTATACCAGAAGGCAGAAATTCCACCTGTACTTGGTGGGTTGTTAGCAAGACTTTAAACAACTTGGCAGCTGGCTGGCAGGCCTTGTTCAGTGGGTGAGCACATATGATATATTGATATTTAAAAGGATATAACCCATTTACAATCCATATAATCACACTTCTTCCTCACATTTTTTTTCTACCTAGTCTTGTCACAGTCAAGAGCAAGGAGTTATGGCAATGGAAGAGATAAAAATAGAATGCTTTCTGCATTCTTTCTCTTTACTTAGCCTGACAGCATTCTGAAAACAGTGAATTTCACTATTTGCCCTGTAAAGTTCTAGCTCAAGGACTAAATTTCATTTGCCTAGAAAAAAGACCAAGTACCCTTTTTCACTATCATGAATTATTTTTTTAGTTCTCTAACACAGTAACGAGTCAGAAATAAGAAAGCGCTAGTCAGAAAACTTAAAAATCATCAAGCAGACCAAGATTAAGAATCATGGCAGGGTTTGCTCTGATTTCCTTTCCATATAGTACTTACTACACATTAAGTTCACTGTTGTCTTTTCATTCACTGCTTTGTGTCCATATGTGTTGTACAAGACCATTGGAGTGGTATAAAAGTACTTCACAGTCTTTATTTATCCTTACAACTGCTGTGCATAGAGGGTATTTTACCCATTTTATTAGTAATGAAATGTAGAACAAAGAAAATAAGTGACTTTCTTAGTCACTGAGAGTGTTAGAGAACAGAGAAACTTGAATCAAATTTCTTGTTGCAAAGGTATGTACAAACCTGGAGTGTGTATTTCACTGGCATTACAGAGGGCTATAGAGGTCAATTTCACTCTTCCCTTGCTTCAGATCATTCATGTGTTCCAGAGCACATCTACTCTTAGATGCCCAATGAATCCCTCTCCTCACCAGATGACTATCTTCTTTTACTGTGACAAGCTAATACTGTACATGGAAAATTACTACATGTCATTGAGATGCTGACCCATGTTTATTGACAGTCTCAGGAGCAGAATTACCCCTTTCAGAGGAACATAGAGTTGCAAAGACTTGTTAATGATGTGGTAATGCCATGTCACTTGTGTTTACTTCTGCTGTCCAGTCTGTGGATGAACAGAACCACCAGCTCTGAGTGCCTCCCGTAACCCCCTTTGAGTCCAAATCAGGAACCTGCTACAAAGGAGACTTATCCTACCCTGCCCTATATGCTTTAAGTCACATTATGGAAATGTCTGAACTGAGCTGTTTAGAAGATATGCTCCAGGAGTTGTCTTCAGCGCTCCTCACAGCACCTCAAAAGACAGACAGGGTAGTCTAATGGAGGCCCCCCTGAAATATACCTCAGATAGATACTGGTCATCAGCACCTAATGCTTCTGACTGCAGATTAACCTCTGTGACACTGAACCACTTGATTAGGTAGACCTCTCTTTTAGGCATGAACTTTTTTTGCAAGATTCACAAATTGAATGAGCACTTATTTATAGGTCCAGGTAATGTGACTCTTATGTGGATATTCACGGCAGAGCCTGAATTAAAATGGATTCCCAATAAGAACTCTTTTAAACAACCTTGATTACAAACGCATTTGAGATAGAAGTGTGAGAATTATAATGGTTCTTCTAATCTAAACAGTATTGATGGAAAATGACAATGAGTGATCTCCTTTGCCTTTCCACTGCTTTAGGATAATGAAATACGTTATTGTAGCAGAATGCTCTGCCTAAGTGGGGGTAAAACAGCACTGGGCTTACACTGCTTATGAAGAATTCTGAGACCAGCCTGACTCTGCAATCCTAAAGTTAAAAGTTCTAAGGATGTGAAAAATAGTGTTTCCTGTCAGAAACTGATACTGGTAAGGATATGGCAAAGTTTCTGATGAAGGAACCAAGAAGTGATAGCACCTATATCTTATCTAAAACTGCTGAGATAAAGGCTGCTGAGCTGCCATGCATAGCCTAGAAACATTTGATTGACAGTCAATCACTTTATGCCATAAAAGCCCAGTCCCACAGTTTTACAGCATTAACCTAATATGTTTCTTCTGGAGGTGTGTGTGGAGATTTCTGCCTTGAGCAGGGACACCTCAAGGTTACTCCCTGAGGCCAAATGAGAGATTTGCCCACAGTCATTGACATGGGTAGGTAAAATAAATTTCTACTTATTAATTATTAATCTAGCTTTGAAATTATTGATGTAACAACTATGGCATTATACTATTAATTATAACTATCTAGACTGTGTTAATTTTGATTAATGTATTTTTGGTTTAATTATTATAATTAGTTAAATAAATTATTTTTCCATCAACATTTATATTTATATAAAATAAGCATAATACTTATACATTTGTGTTTATATTCATAAAACATAAATTCACATAAAGGATCAATTATCCCTATATAGTCCTTTAAACATAAAGTGTTGGCCAAGTTTGGAACTTGAATTGGATCCAACCATAGCTAGACTCCTCTTTGAGAGGGAGTTTAGAAAGAGAGCAAGGAGGCTGAACTTCTGACACAATGGGACTGCTGCCCTGATAAACTTTGCCTACAGTTTTCTTTCTGTCTGTGACAGTTAAAAAGAGGAAAAGTATTGTCATGTTTCCATTAGAATGATGGGGGAATTTGATGCTAGCTTCAAGAACTGGATATCTTCCAGAAGTCCTAACATATGGCATCCTCAATGGAAATTCCATGTTCAGGGCATTTCAAAATTTCTCTTGAGCCATTAAATATGTTACCAATCTCCCTTGTGAAGAATAACTGGCAGTGAGGAACTCAAAAAATTTAGAAATAATATGCGATTATTAATTTTCTTAATTTACAGTTTTATGATGCAATTTCTCACCCAAATTAAAGCTCCACTCTTTGAGGTGACATGTTTAAAGATGTCTGCACAACTGCAATAAAAATATTCAAGGTGATGAAAGACCAAGAATATGATGAGGTTATTGTAATTATGGCAGAGCTTGCAGGTACAAACCATCTGGCAGAACTGCTAATTTCATAGCAGCATATTCTCAGTGTGCTAACTTTGTCAAAAGCTTTGAAAGTCAGCATCCATTTATATTCTGAGCTACTGTTTTCGAAGGTCACTCTCTAAAGTGTTCACACAAAGAGAGACTAGAAAAAGCCTGACTGTTTGTTCACATTTTACTTGCACATAAAAGGCAATTCTGAATTTAACTGGGAGAAGAAATGTGGCATCTATTCAACAGTTAAGAAACATTGAGCTGTAGTACTTGAGAATGCCTTTAAACATACTGATGGAACAGTACTATCTTAACCTGGAATTATTAACACCATCTTTTCCTTAATACGTAGAATTACTTTTTAATTATAAGTATTTAATTTGACTGTCTGATAATACATACCCTATACATTTGCTATCTGGCAGTGGATGGAAATTTTTCACAGGCCCAATGATCTGTCATAAATTTTTGATTTAAAATACTCTAATAACTTTGGAGAAACACTGTAGTTGTCATCAATTAATCCCTGATTCCCGAAAGACTGTTGTCTCTACAGACCACATAGCTCCCAAGAGAGAGACCAAATCATAATGTAGTCAGGAAAAAATCAGAAACTCTTTCTACTTCCTTGAAATACATGTTCTTCAAATTCATCTGTATGCAAACACATTTTGTTCTTTACTTCTTATCTGAGGAATGTAAATCACATATAAGATATTAATTCATTTTTGTTGGAAAGAAAATTTTCCTTTTGGAGAAATCTCTGCTGAAAGCAATAGATTTTCATACTGTATGGCCAAAATAGAATAGATGTTTAAATATTTACTTTTGGGAACTTTATATTTGGCATATAGGTTCCATCGGGCAAGCACACAAACAAATCCCATGACAGTTTTTTTGCAGTGATTTTGGGGAGTTTATACCCAGTTTACCAAAACCAAAGGGGATTATATATGTAATTAATTTGTTTGTTTGCTAGCTCTCGAGATTACTTATTTATCTGCTTCCAGACAATGATGAAAAAAAATACTTTCATCCCTGACACAATGTGAATATTTCACCCTGAAATGAGTTTTAAATATTCAAAAAAAGTTTATTAAAAAAACCTACAGTAAATACAGACATTAGCCGTTTGTAAACTGCATATTTCAAAGATTTGTCAGATGGTATTCTGACTGCTGAGGAGAAGAAGAAAAATCTTCATTTTTTTCTGTGCACAAGCTGCTAAATTTAAGACTGCTATACAGACAATGTCCATATCTGAAAGGCTCATATGTAGTGAAATATATTAAGAAGTATCACTCAAAAATTAGTAACAGTGATTTTTTTTTTTTTTTTTATGAGAAATGTCATATTCTGCAGTACATATAATCAATTCCACACTTAAGCAAAATTTTAAAATTTAATTTCAAGGTAAATGTTTCAATTACCACCAGAATAAGGTTTTAGAAGAAATACATTTAAACATATTTTTCACTTCTGCTGTAATAGGTTTGTATTCATGCTTATTGAGGAAGTATCTGAGATTTTGCTTGGAAGATTCCTGACTGGGAAATCTTGTAGGAATGAGAAATACAAACAAATAAGACATATAATGAGAAAAGGAAGGGTTGTATATATAAAGAATGGATGGCAAATATCACTTGGATTAATAGTACTTTTCCTTGGTAGAGTGAAGCATAAACAAAACGGAAAACAAAATGAAAGAAGTTAAGAATGGACAGAAGGCTAAGAGAAAGAACAATGTGTGTGGAACAAATTTAGGAAATAAACTGAAGAATAAAAGATAAAAATATAACAGGACAAACTGCGCTTAGAATTCTGATAATTTTTTAACTGGCCAAAAGCCATGTATTTGATGCCATTGGTGGTGTACTTCTGAGCTAGAATTTTTTTTTGCAGATTTTCTCAGGTCCAGCATTAGTTTTCTCTACCGTTTTTACTTTGTAATATATGGCAAAAGAAATTGATTCAAAAATCTCCAAATGGAAAATCTATGGGAGTTATAACAAAAATAATTTAAAAGAGTAATAAATTAGAAATTGAAANCTGCTTCAGGAAAACCACCTCATCTGGACTGCTTCCATCACCCTGATCAGGTTGTAGTCTGACTCTGTCAGTGGTCTTTTGTATCTCTTTGCATTTATTTTATTTTACCTTTTTTTTTTCTTCTTTTCTTCCTATTAAATTGTATTTCTGACTTGGAGTCTCACTTGTTTTCCTTTCAAACCACTACATGGCCATATTTATTCATAGCAAAACTCAGATTTTTCAACACATATTCAGTTTAAAAGAGTATTACTTCAGGGAAGACTTTTTTGTAAGAGGTAGTTTGAACCATTATTTTTTTGCATGATTTATGATATTTTAGTTCAATTCTACTGGGCCTGTACTGTCCTCTACTGACACAAAGGATGCTCAGAAATAGTATGGGAAGTGTGGAAATGCAGAAAAACTCTGCCGCTGTATGTGTGAGAGCAGGATGATGGTTACCCAAACAAAAAGAACACAAAAAGCTAGGGTTAAAATAACAGCAATCAATATATTTTTTAGGCTACTGATTTAAAGGCAACTGTAGCCCTGTATTCAAGGAGGGTGATTGTGTTATTCATTCTGTAGAAGTCAAATAGAGAATAAAACCCTAAGTAAGTTTGCCAGCGCCGTTGCTGCTCCCTAAAGAGTGACGAGGGCTATATTTGTGCCCTCATCCTGCAAACAGGAGGATGATGAGGAGAGATGTGTGAATGTTTGTAGGCCGACCTGGCCAACCTAACTAGCCTTGGGTCAGTGTTGGTAAGGCAGTGGTGGTTGTCACAAAAATAGGCAGTGCTAACAAGTAGAGTGACCATGAATGAGTGAGAACTTGGCCACTTTTTCCTCAAGGAAGATTTTCTTTAAAAGAGATTGGAAATCACTACGTGTAGAGACAGCTGGTTAGCCAGGTCAGGTGCAATTCAATTGTTCTATCCTTTGCTTATGAGTATTCTTACCATGTTGTCTAGAACCATGCAAAATCAGACTATTACACAAAAGTTATGTCATTAAGAAGTATATTAAAAATATCTTGTACAACATGACTTGAACAAGCTCACCTAGTTTTGGGAAAAACTGCAAAAATAAAGTGTTGTGATGGAACTCTGTAATTTTCCAGACATCACAGTGGAACACTTGGATAGATTTAAAACCTCATCAATTACACAGGATTTTACAGGGGAAACAAAACAAAAAGCAAACCCAAACCAAAAAATCCTCTACCAGCATGATGAAAAGATGGTTCATGGGACTGTTGAAGCATCCTATGCCAATAGTAACCAAACTAAAGATTAATCTACAAAGAAAGCCACAAATAGAAGGCATTCAGGCAGAGAACAGGAGAAAGCAGTAGAATTCTGTCTTTCATATTTGCAGCACAAATTAGAGAGAAAATTATTCCCTCTGCTTTACAAATATGACAGATAATCTTCCAGCCAATATATTCCAAGCAAGGAAGAGTGGACAAGAGAAGCTGATTGAATTTTGTGACTGACAGAGAAATCTAAGAGGCCAGGGGAGTATGGAGTAGCATATAAGAAGGAGATATCTTTACACAATGTGACAAAAGACACAGTAGTAAATACATCCTAGGCAGAAGAGTATCAATATATAGTTGATTTGGGAGTTTTGGATATTCTTAGAAAGCATTATCAGGTAACCAGCTGCTTCCTAAAGCTTTTGTCAGAATTTTTGGAAGGTTTTTCTAATAGAAATATAAAAAAGGGATCATCAGCGGTTTGCAGAAAGTTCCTCTGAGAGCTACAAAACATCAGATAAATTAATTCTCTGCTGGAAATGAAGGATATGAGAAGCTACATATTGCATATGAGAAGCTACATTTGTTAAAAAAGTAAACTTAAAAAGAGATAAAAAGAGCTTCCAGTAGCTGAAGAAAAAGGCCATAAGTTATGTAGTGGAGACCAAGTAAATTCCTGATGTAACTAATATAAAACATAAGCAGAATTAGTGAAAAAATGTGACATCATTAGTTTTCCATGCTGTGCGGATTATGACAGAGACGGAGTTAATTTTCTCCACAGTAGTTAATAAGGTGCCATGTTTTGGATTTGTGCTGGAAACAGTGTTGATAACCCAGGGATGCTTTTGTTATTGCTGAGCAGGGCTTGCACAATGCCAAGGCCTTTTCTGCCTCTCACATCACGCCACCAATGATCAGGCTGTGGGTGCACAAGGAGATGGGTGGGGACACGGCTCGGGCAGCTCATGCCCAACTCACCAAGGGGATATTCCATACCATACAGCTCAACACAGAAAGCCAGGGGAAGAAGGAGGAAGGAGGGACTTTTGGAGTGATGGTATTTTTCTTCCCTAGTTGTTGTAAGTGACGGAGCCAGACTTTCCTGGAGATGGTTGAACACCTGCCTGCCAACAGGAAGTGTTTAAAAAAATTATCTCAGTCCATGAGTTATTTTCTTTCTTTTACCCTTCTGATTCTGTTTCCCATCACATGGAGGGAATGAGCAGGTGGCTGTGTGGGGTTTAGTTGATGGTTGGAATTAAAGCAGGACACATGCACACTATGTAAAAGTATCCTAACTGTGCAGAAAAATCCTGAACAGCTGGATGTAGTCTCTTGTTGTCCTTATTTGTAGCGAAGGGACCTGCCTGCTTTTGGAAATTATTGAAGAAATAATGACCTCTGAAAATTGTTGCAGAAATTCAGTATGGACAGAAAAGGAATAATATTGTTAGATCTACACCTTTGTATGAAACCACTGAAGTACAAAGGAAGGAAAGATATTTTGTCATGGATTTTACTTACACATTTAATATCACATTGTTTTTTCAGAAAAACTGCAGCTGGGTGGAGTTGGTGAAAATATTTGAAAAATTATACAAAATCTCTGTGGAAATTCTCATGAATAAAACATGAGAACAGTAATTGGTTTAACTTGAGGGTAAGGTAAAAAAGCAAGGTTGTAAATTCCACTGACCCTCTTTTAGCTGTTAAAAAAAGCCTAGGAACTAACTAACTAACTAACTAAATAAATAAATAAATAAATAAAGAGTGTTTTCACTATTACTTTCAAAGAGTAGTCATCATGTCTTGATAAGTGATATTTCCCTGAGTGGGCATTGCATAGAAATTGCAGGAAAAGAACAGCAATAAATATAATAATTAATTCTAAATGTATGTGAAAGTACAAAAAAGAAAAACCCTCTTAAAATCATTGCAATTGGTTGCAAAGATTTGATGAATTATGCTGAGCTCTTTGAATCCAGTACTTTGTGACAAAATTGCCAAAGATGCTAATTATTGTTCAAGATGTAACTCTCAACTGTTGCTGTTGGGAAAATCTGCAACGTTTGTAACATGCATATGCCACCATATTCTTGTCTTCTTGTGCAGAAGAAAAGAAACCCTTTGTCTGTGGCATATTTGTACGGGTATAGAAATGAGAATAGTAAGAGACCAAGTGTCAAGCGTTTTCCTGCCCTGGTGTACCATTACTCTCAGACATTAAAAAATCTATGCCTTACCTTTGCAATTCATCAGTCTCTCAAAGTTGTTGTGGAATTGAGTGATGCTTTATGTACAGGTACTAAAAAAATACTGCAGTTAGTCATTTACATCAACTATGTAAATTTTGGTTGAACAATTTAAATTTGAAAAGGAATCATGACTACAGAGATAATGTATTCAGTCTGCTTTTGCCCATGTAGGAATACTATTTATGCTGCACTGTATTTCCATATACTGTTTGATTTGTAAAGTTAAACATTTATGTCCTTTATTGATATAATCATTTCATGTCTTTGGAGAATTAGTGAGCACTGATCAATAGTTTGGAGGTTAATCAGTACTTTACTTCTTCAATCCAGTCAAATTTAGTTCAATTAAACAGAATTGATGCTAATTACTGTCCTGATTGAGCAGTGGTTATTACCATATTACCATTCACTATCAGAAAGCTAAATCAGTTCCCCAAGAGGCAGCTCAATAGAGCAGTTACAGTGACATAGCATGCCCCAATTAAACTGTCCATATTGTGACAACATATTTACGTAGAAATTTTCATGCTGATACAAATTAGAAACTTGTATTATTTTCAAGGCTAGACAGCATATATCCAAGACATAGAGGAATGCACACCAGTGTAAAGATGGAAAAGTGTATAAATTGACCCTAAAGAAACGTTTCATTGCACCTGTGAATAAAAAGACATGGTTATTTCAAGGTCCAGTTCAGTAATAAACAAAGAAACCTCTGTTCACCTTGTGGAGGAAAAATAGAGAAACTGCCCTTTCTGAAGCATTTAAAAATATAATTTTTGCAAAGTGTTTCACATACAGACCATGTTCTAGTCCTTTTCCTCTCTTTCCCCATATTCCTTGTCTCTGTTTAGGGGCTGAAAGTTAGCTGTACGTGCTGGGATTGAATCTGTGTATGAAGAGCCATTTGTGCTACATTTTAACTAAACAGGGTAACAGTTCAATACTTCTTAACACTGTGACCATAATTATTTTTTAATTTTAAAAAAATGCATACAGAATTTTTTTTTTTAAAAAAAAAGAAATATAATTATATCACAATAGTATTTGCTGAATTATTTATTTCATTTTGTTGCTTTTCTCCCCACACCAGGCTTTTCTGAAGGAAATTGAAGCATCTGTAATAGCTAACAGTGATAAAGGAGCAACACTTTATGTTTTCAAGCTGGGTAGAGACATTAAATAATTAATCCTTGTATGACTGTCTGTTCTGTCTTAAGTTATAAGAGTACAATTATTCACTGTGTTTATATTCAATATGTCAGATCATCTGGTGAATACAGCTCTGCCTATCCAAATGTATATGGTTAAAGTGAGATTCATTTATCAGTTCAGCACAAAGCCTATACATAAGAAGATGAAAATATTATTATTCTTCCTATGATAGCTCTCTCAAAAGTTATGCTGTCCTAAGAGACCTTCTTCTCCACTTTTTTTGGATCAAAACTTCATCTTTCAATATTTATGAAGTATGTGTTATATAAGAACACCAGGCTGATATGTGTGTGGCAGGGGGAATGTTTGATTTGGTTGTTTGTTTGTTTTTTTGTTTTTTTTTTTTTTTAACTTAGTTTAAATCTTTCACATACAATATTATCTTTTGCAACAACTATTATTTAAGTTTCAGGTTTGATATAACTTGCCAGGAAGTAAGGTACAGCAGAGTTTATCTGAGTTTACTAGCTATGATTCCTATCTGCAAACAAAGAAGGTAGCTGTGTGCCCTTCATCGGCCTTCTTCCCCATATCTTTTCTTCAGAGTTAGAAAAATCATGAAAACCAAATAAATACGGAATAAACACAAACCTTAAAAGCACCTTACCCCCATCCCTCTTTTCTTCCCAGGCTTTTTCACAGTTTTCTCTATTTCTTTCCCTCTAGATGTGCAGTAGGATGGGGCAGAGGGGCTATGGTCAGTCCATCACAGGTCTGCTATTCCTTCCTCCTCAGAAGAAGGACTCACACTCTTCTCCAGCTCCAGCAAGGTATCCCTTCCACAGGAGATGGAAACAAGAATGTTGGTTTTGATTTGCTCAGGTGCTGTAGGTAAATATCTTTGAGGCTTTGCAATCACAGAGATGAGCCAAAGAGAAGAAGAGGTAATAATTTGTTGCTGTTTCATTAAGAAAATGTAGTTTTAAATTATGCAAATATTTAAATCACATCTAAAATTAATTTCGTACAAATGCATTGCAGTGGGACAAAATATGAACTGTAAAATGCGATTCTGAGAAAAGCAAATGGTTGGATTTATACAAAAATGCCTTTGAATTCTTTTTGCATTTCCATTTTTACCCATCACGTTTCATACATATTTTTGGTAAATTTCCAATGTTTTCAAAGTATTTTGGTTTTGATTTTTAATATATTTTGTTTTCAGATTGTTTAGATTATCCTGCTGGTTTATCCAGAGTAAAGAGACAAAAGGCACATTAGAAATCAACCTAAACACAGACAGAATCCTTGCCAAGAGGACACCCCTTCTCCCTTTGAAAATTATCATAAAGATGGCCCAAAAAATTTTGTCCCAAAGGAGATACCAGTTTGGATCCCATTTCTGCAGTCTCTGTTTAAAACACGTAAGTTTGAAAACCAGCTAATGAAGCAGAGGTGAATCTATAGTAGTGGAAATCTCAGCTCTTCCTTCAGAAAGAACCTAAGATAACAAAGAAGACAAAATAGACCCATGTCTTCCTCTCTTCTTGCGAAATTCTACTGGAAATCAAATTCACAATGAAAATTTCATTCACCTCCCTGACACCACTTAACTGCTTCCTTTTAGAATTACATAAGAACAACTATATGATAAATATACTCATCAAGCTCTCCACAGATGGGTCTGATATGGGTTTAGTCAAGTAAACCAGACTCTCAATACAAAAAACTTCCTTCCTGAAGTGTGAAGAAGTGATGAATTTTGTTTGGTTCCTGGTTGCAACTTTTTCTTTGGCAGTAGAGGCAAAAATGCAGACTTAGAGCCACCCAACAATACTAGGTTTGGATAAACTGACTCGATTTGACCTTGCCTGTCAGATTTTTTTAGATTTTGCCTTACATCTGAATTAAAATAGAAAGGCATTGGCTGAGCTTCCCTTTGTAAAAATAAATAAATAAATACATATGTATTTATATAGGAAGTATTGCAGTTATATACATATATAGATGCCAAGTGCTTAATTTAGGGAATATATTCATGTTGAGAAATGAGCAACACAGGATTGTTGGATAGACAGAATAAATTCAGGCTCTCTCAAAAGATTTTCATAATTCACATAATCTTATAATAAGCATTAGTTCCTTCAGATGCTTAATTTTATCACAAGCAACTTCTGAACCTTTGGAGGTTCACAGAGAAAAAATTCTAGTCAGAATTCTTCTCTAATGCTTAAGTAATTTAATTAATTATTATAAACCTGGAAGAGCTTGATGGATTTATAAGAAAAATATGTGCCTTTAATGTAGTACTTACACCCCTGTGGGATTGTTCTAGTGAATGTCTTTTTATTGGCAAGATTTACTTTCTTGAATGACTGTAATGATTTTCTGGTTTCTGAAATGATTTTTTTCTCCTACCGCCACTCATTTGTCTATTTAGGTAATACTCATGGCTGATAAAAGCATCATAAGATAGTACTTCATCAAAAAATAAATAGAATAGAAGCTTAATATAAACCTGTACAGTTAAAAGTTATTGTTAATACTTGCGGTGTTGATACATTATTGTTCTTATATTGGAATCAATGTAAATGCATTATTACAGTTTGTTATGAGTGCAATTAGGCAAGGGGGAACATATTTGTATATACATGTGTCTAAAGCACTTGGCAGAGTTACTGAAAAGCATTTGCTGGTTATGATGGTTTAAATGTACATTTCTTTATCCTAATCTAATGTAATAAAGTAATAATTCACTTTTTTACAGAGCAAGTGTAACAAATACAGAAAAACTGCCTGATAATGATGTGCAAGCAGATATAACAGTGTTTTTTTACAAAATACAATGGCATATTGTCTTTCTTTGTTACCCTATAAGGGTTCTAAAATTCTTCAAGGGCTCCTCAATAGTATTCTGGTATAGAGGGGAGATCCATATTGGCAGGAGACTGATTAGGGAGTTCTGCAGTCTAGAGGTTATGAATAGGAAGAACTGCTGAGATAAATTGGAAGAACTGATGGTGATGTTCTGATTTATGGGGGCACTGCAATAGACTTCAGAGTATTCTTGTAATCTATTGTCAGAGTATCTAGTATTCTTGTAATCTAGTGTTAGAGTACAAGAACAAGGCAGCTCTGAATCTATTCTTCTGTTTCTATATTTGACTTCTCTCCTGTTTTGTTTGTTTTGGGGGGCAGGATGGGGGGGACTTTGGCTGGTTTGTTTGGTTTTTTCCCTGGACATTCTGCAGTCTGTGGGTATAAATACCAAAATGTCAGTGAAAAAAAATGCTGCATCATTTTTTTTTCTAGAATAACATATTTTATCATCATCCTCATGGCCCTGGTTAGCTCCAGAAATAAATAATTATGAAGTAGGTGCATCTATATTTTGTATAGCAGAGGGTTTAATTTGTGGATAAAGTGATAGTCAACTGTTTTCTCAACTAACACATTGATTATATCATGCCTTTAAATGCATATTTTATTTCAAGAGCATCTTAAATCTATTAAGCATGTGCTTATATTTCATTAGCTAAGCTAAACTCTTCTATGCAGTTATAGTTTATTGCAATATTTATAAGGTTTCAGCAATATCCTAGTGATGTGAGTGAGGAACTCAAGGAAATATGCCTACAAATACAAACTTTCAAGAAGAAAAATGAATTTAAAAAAAAAAAAAAAAAAAAAAAAAAAAAAAAAAAAAAAAAAAAAAAAAAAAAAAAAAAAAAAAAAAAAAAAAGAAGAAGAAGAAGCAGATGATTCAATCTAATTGCCCCTTAGATTGTGCTGGGCACATAGCCCACTTATAAAAACAGCGTGATGAGGCTTCTCACTAGTCAAAAAGCTGTAGGATTTACCATTTTGAATTATGTTCTTTTTGTCAAATCAGTGTACTTAGTGTCTGTGGCACTACACCTCTTGGGGTAAAAGATGAAACCTGTAATTTTTGAAGTTTCTATCATTCCAACTAACTTTGGCTAACTTAATTTTTTTAACTTGAAAACTGTTTGCAAGAAAATGTACTTAAGTATTAGATCTGGAGAACAATAGCCCATCTTTAGTAATTTTGTGCTCTTGTAGTAACACAAGCCTGCTCTCTAATAGCAGTGGAATGTAGTCTCCTGTTTATACTCCTTCATAATGTTGATAAATCTGGGACAATATTTGAAATCACTGCAGCATGCACTGAAGACACTGAAGAACATCTGTCAGCTGAAACATCAGCACAATCAGTTTAACTATTTCCCCTGACCTTAAAGGACTAGCAAAATAACTTCCCTACTTGAAAGTATTAAATGTATTAGTTAATACATTCCCAGGCTATGGTATTCTGAAGCTATTTAAACTACTCCTCTGACATATTTTGGAAAGGATTCAGAAAAAAAAGAAATCATATGTAAACCAAAGTATGTAGAAAGAACATCTTTAGGGTGGGCAATTCCTTTTATATTTTGCATTTATTTTCACTTTAAAAAAAAAAAAAATAAAAAAATANAAAAAAAAAACAATAGGACCATATGATAATGGTACACTTTAGTTTGTTGGGTTTGTTTTGTTTTGTTTTTCCTAAGGTAATTTCCACTCCAAAAATAGAGTAGCAGGGGCCAGGGGCTTTCTGAGGGCTAGGAGCAGTGAGGGAACCCCCAGGACCACAGGGGACTCACCCCACTGCCTTGCACCAGGGGCAGTCCCAGCCCTGGCCATTGCCAGCTCCCTGGGATGGGGATAGACCTGTTGTAAAAAGGAGCAAGAATGCCATTTGCTGGTTGGAGGACAGTAAACTTTAATCCAGTATAATCTCCCAGACCACACTAGCGGGTGGAACAGATGCTAAAGCTTAATGCAGGTTGCCCAGGGCCCTAAGCCTTAATCAGAGCATATCTGCCACAAGACGGCTTCTGACAAGCACAGGTCCACAAAATACCATCGATCAGAAACTTCCACAACAACCACTCTGTAAGGAAAGTTTTCCATTTGCAAATGGAGTTCACCCACCATAATTTTGAAAGGATAAAGTACATTCAAGTACACAGATATTATTAACCTTTGAGAAAAATGTAACTTTTTATAAGTATAAAGCTATTCCAATGTCTATGCGTTGAGACTAAGCTTTGACAGGTCAATGTCAACTGCATTTGTTATAAAAATAATAGTACCTTAAGATTGTCTAAAAATATACACTAGCTGACAATTTTAGATGGGAATTCATCAGTATTGCAGAAATCTTGGAGACGACTGTAATTCTAATACACTGAACTGTTACAAGATTTATTTAGACTCAGTGGTAAGGAAATTACTAACAGCTTAAGAAATTAAGAGAAATTCTGAGAAAAGGAGGGTGACAGAGAACCATAAATGCTCTTCCAGATTCATTAAAACATCTTTGAAAATATAAATTTAGGAGGTTTAGTTATAAAATCTTTAAAGTTTAAAAATGTCCATTCACTAAAGAGAGTGAAAAGAAGTTATGAGTTTGATAATATTTAATATGTTAAGGGTAGTCCAAAAACAGGAGCACCATATATGCTGCAACTTACAGTTTCATTAAAGTTGTTGTATCAGAAAAATATCTCCATTGATTCAATGCCTCATTAATCCAGTTTCTGACAATCAGTGAAAGCTACACTGGTGCAATTGCAACTGAATATATATAGGTATTGGAAATCAGGGCTGAAACGTTACTCCATCAAATTGCAAAACACACAAGTGCCACATTACAGTGCTGTGAAAGCTGCACTGATTCTGGATATATTTTAATGGGTCCTTACTTGTTCTTTTATTACTCTGAAAGCAAAGCAAACAGAACCAGAGTGCAGATTATTTGGCTGAAATGAGAAGGGTCCTAACATATGCACATAGTCCTAACATTTGTTAGGATCAAAATCTGAATATGGGATACCTGGTGCCTATTAGTGACTTATGACCAGTGATTGTGGATTTTGGAAGTTTTAGTTATCTTTTTATATTATATGTTTTGGAAGAGTGATTCTATCCACTTTAGTTCACTTTCTCCTGTCTGGTCTTTGTCCCCTTCTATTAGCAGAGCTCATGGGTGTGTTTCATGACATGAAATGAGGCATGTTTCAAGTCACAAAATATGTTGATTTGGGATTGGGTAGCATTAGTGTTGGCAAAGTATGTTGTCCCAGCAGAATAGAACATCAATCACCAAGTGGTATTAAGCATCTCTGAAAACAAAACACCTGTATTTAGATCAACGAGTGTGGAAAGAGATGATAAAATCAAAGCGATGGCAAAATATGCTAATTTCAGTTTGACAGCCTCAATTATGTACATATATTTAAAAAAAATATTTATTTATTTATTTATTTGTTTGTTTATTTATTTATTTATTTGACTTAAGCCTGGCCTAAGATTTTTCCCTTTGGTGTCGACTGAGCCCTAATGAGGCCACATCTGGAGTGCTGTGTCCAGTTCTGGGCTCCTCAGTACAAGAGAGACAAGGAGCTACTGGAGTGGGTTCAGTGGAGACCAGCAGAAGTGATTAAAGGGTGATTTTGTCTCATGACAAAAGGATGAGAGAACTAGGCCTGTTCAGCCTAGGGAAGAGATGACTGAGAGAGGATCTCATCCTTGGACATAGTTATCTGAAGGGAGAGTGAGAGGGAGGATGGAGCCAGGCTCTTCTCTCTGGTGCCAGGCTACAGGACAAGAGGCAACAGGCAGAAGCAGAGGCACAGGAAGTTCCATCTGAACATGAAGGAACTTCTTTACTATGCAGTGACCAAGCACTGGAACAGATTGCCCTGAGAGGCTGTACAGCCTCCCTCACGGGAGATACTCAAGAAACACCTGGACACAATCCTGTGCATTGTGCTCTAGGATGACCCTGCTTGAGCAGGTAGGCTGGATGACAAGGCTCACTTTGGTCCCTTCTAACCCTCCCTATTTTGTGATTCTGTGCCCCTATATAGCAGGGTACAGACACTGCTCCTCTTAAGGGATCCCAGGGGATCTGTGGCTGCCCCTCTTCTGTGGGATCTGTTCAAGCGACTGGGTCATTTTAGCCTATTATAATGTTCATTAGGGATAATTTAATCCTAGCCTAGAAGCAAGAAAAACACCAATAAAACTGTCATCTGAGCCTAGCAGTTGAAGATAAAACAAGACAAAAAAATGAAAGGGGAAGCTGAGTAATATATTCAAATATAACTTAGTTTCACACTTTTAAATGAAAGTAATTTGCCAAAAATTATGGCAGCTTTTTTTTCCTGACAATTTTAAATGATGAATGAATGCTTTGTTTATGCTGTTTAGTTTAACTATGGGTGATTTGAAGTAATTCCTGTGCCTTCTTTTAGAAAGACAACTAGACAGACCAAGTAGGTCCTCTTCAGTATAGCTCTCTTTAGCCTATTTCTCTTCCTGAAAGGATGAGTGTCCTTGAATAAGCAAAAGCTTCTAGTGGAGAAAATGCTTTAGAGGGACAAAGATATTTGAGATAACTTACTCTGTCAGTCACAGAGTAATGGGAAGTGTTCCCACCTGTAACTGTAACAAAAATGAACTATGTTCGTCTCTGAACAGGCTGGAGAGAAAGACAAGAGTCTTCTCCTCCTGCAGGAAAGTTGATCACCTAAGTGATATTTACTCTGAAAATTGTGCTTTATCAGTAGAGCTGAATTATTAAACTTCACCTATGGGCAGGATTTATGAGTTTTACACCTGGCAGTATTGCATGGCTTCCAGGCAAAATCTGGCTCTTAATGTGCATCCTTAAAAGATACATCATACATCTCTGAGAAGATTTATATCCCAAATTATGAGAAAGATGAAGAGGAAAAAGAAAGGCTTTTTACTGCCTATGTTTTCAGACTGTCCTTACCTATAAAAAGATTCACAAGATCAAATTAGGTCTATGAACTAGCTAGCACTTCAAAAATCTGTTTCATTAAAAAAAAATGCTTTATATATGATATAAAAACCTCAATTCAGCTGCATACAGAACGAAAATTCAATTCCTCAATGAAAGTATTTTCGATCCCCCTTCCCACCCCAACTTGGAATAAAACCCAAATATTTCATATCTCTGTAGGAAAAGACTGATACCTCCAGTACCTAAAACCCTAGCAGGTCTCATCAAGAAAGTCACACTCCTGAAGCCCATGCTCTGGAGTAGACACTTGGACAGTACACCATTAATTCACAAAAGGTTTTGAAACCATGTAGAATTTGCTGTAAAGTTCTGTGAAACAGAACACATCTGATTTGTTGAATTGATAAATAGCAAAAATAAAACCGGTGCTTGCTCCTTTAAAAGAAAAAAGACAGCTACAAAGTTTGTTGAAGTAAACAGAAAGACTTGAAAATAATGACTATAAGGGTCTGTAGCATGTTGCTTTAGTATTTGTAAATCCCTGCTGTGGGTTTTTTGTCTTTAACCATATCTGGCAGGCAAAATATTAACAAAGAAATAAAATAGATAAAGATGTTCTTGTGTAATTTCCATTCAAATTACATAGAAATCTGATTGCCCCTGGAATATGCATCTGCTGAGAAAAAAAAACACCCTCATATTTATGGTTTTAAGACTGAAAGTCCAACAAATCACAGAGTGGTTCATTACAAAACTATCTTCGACTGAAAAGCTTCGATAATTTATTAAGCGAACCATTTACTTGATTTTTCCACATATGTCACGAGAAGAAAATAAAGTTTTTAATCTTTACTGATATTTTAGGTACAACAACTACAGCACACAGACTCAGGCTTTGTTCACCAGGGAATTCCTGTAGAACCATCCTTTGCTGAGAAAATTTAACACCTATTTTTTCTTTTTTTTTTTTTT
>VXBN01004792.1:91161-107057 GCA_013397395.1 Sinosuthora webbiana | reverse complement strand
TTTTTTAAATATGGGGCTTGGATTCAGTAGGGATGAAGAGGCTTGTTTTTAGGTGGTTAATTTTCTTTATTTCCCCCTGCTCCCATGGAGGTTAGTAATTCTATCCAGCACTAAATCACTGTAGAGGAGTTGAACCTTACAGTCGAGAATAAATAATAAAAAATTGTACACGAAGATAGCAAAAAGTAGTTTCACTATTTTGTGAAGCTTCCTGGTACACTAGGAGCATAAGTAAATATAATTTTGGTGTCCTTATCTCCATATTACACACAAGTTGAGGGTTTGTCAATATTCTTCTAGGCTCTTTTGAACATTTATCAGTCAGCATTGGCAGCTGTGACAGGATGACTGCTCACTGAATACCAAATGCAGCCACACAATGCTCTTATTCTTCAGCAAGTTATTACTTTGAAATTATTATTTTTAAGATAAGTTTTCTACAAGTACTTAAGTCAGACTTTCCACCATCTCTGACTTCCAGGAGGATGTAAAATACTTTGATGCAAATTGTATCTGTTAGCAGTACATGTAATAGGAATCTTTCTGTATAAGTGGATTTTTGTATTGAAAAGGAATTTGATTATTCCCTAACATATCAAGGTCTTATATAAAATACTGTTTATACTAATGCTTATAATTAACAAACTTTAAATATTTTGGATGGAAGCTCATGCAGAATATAATGGTATTCTTGGATTAACATATGGGGTTTTACATATTTATAAAAAATCCAATATTACTTTTATTAAACAGAAAACCTGTATCACACTGAATGCATAGGATGTCATGGTTAGAGGTGAATAATTTCTCCAGGACATGGAAGTGCTTTCTTCCAATAACTTGGGAGCTGAATGACAGTGCAGTGGGAAGTAAAATGCTTACCCTAAAGAATTACAGATGTGCATTTGGATTAGAAGAGTTTCCATATATTTTTGCATCTGAATGGTGTTTGTTTCTGTGCATTCTCCACTGCTGAGAGGGTGAATGAAAGTAACTCAAGAGCTAGAGATAAACCATGTTCCCGTTAAAGAAAACTCTTATCTCATTAGAAGGTTTTCTAATTATCCCGCAGCAAATAAAATGTAATGATGACATTTATGCAATGCAGTAATTATCTGGCTGTTTAAAAAAATTGACTGTTTTTTGTTGATTACAAGATACACTTGTATAGCATATCTTGAAGATGCAATTCTATCAACCAGATGAAAAAAGATTAATTAATTAATTGACTACATTAATTTGGGAAGATGCTAGAAATGGTTTTTATATAATTTAATTTCCATTTGTTCTTGAAATAATGAATTCTAATGGAATAACTAAGATAATCCAGTTCCTTTTCTCTTACAAAAAGAAGCTATTTATATAATAAAAGAAAATGTGGTTTCAGTGTCTGAGAAAAGAAATTGCTAAAGGTTTCTAAGGAGTGGGAAAAACCCACCTTTAAACAGCTATAGAAGCAGTATGTGGTATAAAATGTTCCATGTAGCTAATGGCATTCTTCTAGGTGTACCTTGCATAATATTTATCGAATTAGGAAATGATAGTGATAATATTTTCCCCACTTAATATTTCAAAACGTTTTCTGTTGTCTTATCCATCAGTATTTTTTTCTGCATTCTTTAGTCTCATTACTATTTTCTTTGGTTCCAATTGGTATTGTTTCTGCTTCTTGGTTGAGTAAAAGGTAGCCTTAGACTAATTTTTTGTGAGTGTCTATGATGCTGGAACTCAAATGAACACAGAAAGAAATAAAACTCAAAGGGATGAATTTACCTCTAAAGAAAATTCAATAATAATATGAATAAATACTCCTGCAAGTAACATTTACTCTATTCTTAATTACACCTTGAAATCTGTAACCTTAATTCTGTTGCTTCATTAATTAGGCTTTTTCATTTTAATTCAGCTTCAATTTTACTGGTTGTTTCCAGATCTCTACTGCTAAAATGGTAGAAGTTTAATTACTTCTTGGTTTACATGTAAAAACAGTATCATTAATGACATTACAAAAAGAAAAACATTCTCACTCTTTAAAGTAACACCGGTTTTGTAGTCCAATTTCTAAAAAGGTAATCCTGCATCTGCTTTGTTTTATCTTGTTTAGAATCTTTGTTCTTCCTAACTGATGTGCCACAGCACACACCAGCAATTAATAGGAAAACTGGGGCTGATGGAAACCATTGATTTAGGGTTTAAAACAATTAATTCCTCCAACTCACAATATGTGAGTGTTCACATTGTTTGTTGTTGTAGGTATTCAGGAACTAGTTGAGTCATTTATGCAAATATCTATGTATCTCCAAGAGTTCAGAGGATCTTTGAATGGGTAATTAATTGTGCTAAACTTCTCATTTGAAATGGATCATTCATTTTCCCACTTAGTCTTCTTATCATCACGGGGCACAGGAGCCACAGTCACGGAATAGCACTTTTTTTGATGTGAGCAAACTCTTAGAACTGCACACAGACCTAACCTGGCCAGCACAGTCCAAATGTGAGATGAAGGGGCACATGCAGACCTGGGGGAACAAAGTGAACATAAAGCTTACTAGGAAATTTCATTGACCTATCATCAGGAGTGTTATTTTCAAGCTTTTTATTAGAATTTGCATTCAGGGAAAGAATTTTGAAAGATGTAAAGGGTTCAGTTCTTCTACTTCTCAAGACGTGGTCTCCCAAATGTGAGAAACAGTGTCTGGAAATATTTGAAATTTAACACATAAGCAATAGAGGCAGGCATAAGCAGAAGTGGGAGCCAGTAATGAGTGTAAGGTGACAATAAGTAGGGAGGGACATAGCTGTGAAATGCTTTGAAGGTGAGGAAAGGATCTTATGCTTGATCTGTTGGAAAGGGAGAAGCAACAAAAAGAGTGGGTGGTATCAAAGCTTAGAAAATGTTCTTCAGAGAAGCATTAAGAGCAGGATGGATATGTACTCATCATCAGATAACTGAGGTGAGAAAAGCCTGAATATTAGCTGCATCTGAGTTACCAAGTCCTTTCCATCTCTCCAAGGATAGATGACTTTTAAGGAGACAAGGGATATCTAAATTATATCTCTTGCAAGGCAGTGAAGGGAGACTTAGGTAAAAATATTGCTTGAAGATAGGAGTGAATGTTTATTGGGGTTTTTCAGGTTCTTATTTAGTTTATTTCAAATGATTCAGAGCAGTTTTGTTGGGGTCAGTTCTGCAAGAAAGAGGCTCAGTTTGAAGTTTTCTTTACACAAAGTGGTTTTCTTGAGCCAACTGAAAATTTAATGGACAAGGTCATTAAATTAAATAAATTTTGATTAAATAGAAATTTCATTTTCACCAGGAAATCATTCCAATGAAAAATCTTTAACTATCTCAAAGTGAATATTTTGTAAGTAATCAAATATCTGACAGGGATTATCCAAAAAAATGTTTTTGAATAATGATACATTTTGCATGCAAACAAGACTGGGTCATGAATAAACTGATAATCAAAAAGAGACTGCATTTGCATATTGTTAATAATGACTTAACCATCAGTATTTAAGAAAATATTCCTGAATCTAATTTTTTTTTTGTTTCTGAGTACAGCACAAACAGTCGAAAAATTATACTTTGTAAAATTGTAAATTTATATCTGTTATGTCCTTACGAGTTTTTTTCTTCATCACAACCACTTTGCTATTCCTTCCCAATTTATTATAAGAATTAAGTGTAGCAAGCACTGTAACCTAGCCTACAGAAAGAAAATGTACAAAAATAATGCTGTAGGTAAAATATTGCTGAACTATTTCTGCCTTTGTGCACTTTCAAGAACCACAGTTAGTGGCAGTATTTGTATATATTCTTTTAAGAGTCCTCAGGTTATTTTAGGAAATTTAGCCAAGATTATGCAATAGTAATAAATATGGACTCATAAATTCTGTAGACAATATTGAGACAGCAAGAAAGAACCTGAAGAAACTGGTCACCTTCTTCCTCTTCACTGAAGCTTTAAATCACGAAGTTTAATTGGTCACTAGAGCTTGCTGCTGAAGTATTGGTAATGACCACCTTTACAGTCCTAATCTGTGATGGACTGTACTTGGAAATATTTCTCATTCTGGGGCTTATCTTCCATTGAAACAGAATCATTTAGGCTGGAAAAGACCCTTAAGATCACAAAGTCCAACCATTAACTCAGTGCTACCAAGTCCACCACTAAACCATGTCCCAAAGCAGCACATCTATATGTCTGAAATACCTCCAAAGGGGGTGACTTGACCACTTCCCTGGGCAGGGCAGCCTGATACTTGACAACCCTTTCAGAGAAGATTTTTTTTTCCTGATACCAATTCTAAACCTCCTCTGCCACTTGAGGTTGTTTCCTCTTATCCTATCATTTTTTGTCTGAGAAAAGAGAACCATCTCATCTCTAGAAATTCTTTTTAGATAGTTGTAAAGGTTTCCCCAAACCTCCATTTCTCCAGACTAAACACCGTCAGCTTCCTCAGGTGCTCCTCCTTCCCCAGCTTTGTTGCTCTTCTCTGGATGTGCTCCAGCACCTCAATGTCCTTCTTGTAGTGAGGGGCCCAAAGCTGAACACAGGATTCAAGGTGCAGCCTCATCTGTGCTGAATACAGAGGGACAATAATTTCCCTGATTCTGCTGGCCACAGCATTAATGATACTGTTTACACAGTTTGCTTATGTTCAGCCAGATGTGACCAGCACATTCAGATTCTTTTCCAGCAGGCAACTTTCCAGACACTCTGTCCCAAGCTTGTAACACTGCATGGGTTTATTGTGGTCCAGGGGCAGGACCCAGAACTTCACCTGGCTGAACCTCATAAAATTTGCCTTGGCCCATCCATTCATCCTCTCCAGATCTCTCTTCAGAGCCTTCCTGCCCTCCAGCAGGTAATCACTCCCAGCCAGTATGGTGTCATCTGAACTGACTGACGCTGAGCTCACTGTCCATATTATTGATAAAGTTATTAAACAGAACTGGCCTCATACTGAGCCCCAGGACACAGCACTTGTGCACAGACTGAATTCCATTTACCATAACTTTTTGGATGTGGACATTCAGACTGTGATCCAGAAAAGAGCACACCCATCCAAGCTATGAGTAGCCCTATTGTCCACAAGAATGCTGTGGGAACTAGTGTCAAAGGCCTCACTAAAGTTTAGGTGATATCCACAACCTCTTCCACTTATATCAAACAACCTTTGTGATACACCATTAGAACTTCTCTATGGTTTACTTGATTGCCACATTCACTAGAAATTAAAAAAAAAAAAAATCAGTATTTACACTATTTTTCAATACTTATTTCCTTCTTACATAGTAACCATTGTTCAGACAGCCTGCTTTTCTCTTTTTAGAGAAGTATTTTTCAAGTATGGTTGTTGTCATGTTCTTTATCTTTTGATGTCTCTGGATATGGTGGAACTGTTCTGCTATAGCAAGTGATAGACTTCACAAAGCAATTTGTCCCACTTTTCTGTGGAACTATTTTCTCATGGGGATGATTTGAAATATAAATGTCATTTCAATTGTCAGATATATTTTTAGGTTTTTAGATTCAGAACTTGCGTATACCAAAGAGAAAAATGTATCATGCCAGCACAGTACCACTGATCAATCAATTTATGTAAAAGATCCTGCTCTTCCCCTTCCATACCCATCTAAGTCTTTTAAAACATGCTCTAAGAGATCAGATCTGAAGCAGGTGTATATGGACAAGTATAGCTTACAGCCTTTGATTACCTATGATATCCTACAGGACTAATGACAGTCTACCACGATGCCTGCAGAGATCATTACTTCTCCTTTTCAAAGACTAATTATCTCTAGTATGATGAACTATGTCATCTAGCATATAGAAATTGTTACTTCAGTTTAAAAATCAAAAATCACGAAACAAATATGTTCTGCTTTTTTTTTTAACTTGGACGTGTATGTTTGTTGTGTTTCTCCATGACTGATGATTTTGCATAAAGATTGTATTAACATATGTGAAAATCCTAACTGGAATGTGTTCATGAAGTGCTTTCATTGGGGCCTATTCATCTCAATTACATGAGACACTGATGCACGGGATCTTTCATATTAGTGGGTGCTAAATGAACTAGGTGAAGCCTTAGGCTACACAGTACAACAGAATTTCCTAACATGACTATATCCTAAAGCAATGCATGCCCTGCTACATCTTATGACTAAATTGTCTCATGAATATGCAAAATGTGGTTAAATTGTGGAGAATGCAAAATTATTTACAATTCAAATAGCATCACCCAAATGCGTATTAAAATTAATGACTTTTGGATAAATGCTAATGAATAGGAAATAATTCCGCTTAAAAAAATATTCATACATCAATAATTGATGTATTTTTCTTTTGAAACTAAGTAGCTTCATTTCCAGTTAGAATAGAAACAATAACAAACTAGTTATTTGTACTAAATGGTCTTTTATCAGAACTTATATTTATGCCTACAGATTGCTTTTCTGTTTCTCAACATGGCCTCAGCCAGAATTATTTTATGCATAATTAGTTTTTGCACATACAGATCAATACCTTGGCACAAACATTACACACAACTAGATTGGGCATGCTAACTGCTAAGAATTCATAATACAGGTATTGACCAAAAAGGGAAAACTACACGTTTCAACATCTTTGTGTGTGTGTGCTCTTAGGGGGGGTGGATGAATTTCTGACTGATGGAAAAAACCCCACATGAAGCCAAGGAATTTCTGAAGTTACCACCCTAAAATGCACATTTACACTCAACACTGGAATGGCACAAGCCAACATCTACCATATGTGATTCTACTTTTCAAGTGTCAGCTTCTTTACATGTGTTTTTGTGATGACTAAGAAGACAAATCTCTGGCTGCCAATGTGAAAATGGTTAATTGCTATAGCTTGTCGGATAATTTAACATGTAATATGGTTCAGTAGAAAATATCCTAAGTAGGAAAGCGATGACTGAAAAAGTCAATCTAGTCATACAGACATTCATAAATAACATAGAATCACTGAGAAGCATGAAGAGAGTTACTTTTTCGCAAATATGCCATGTCCCACTTTTCAAATTCCCAGTTAAGAATGGATTAAACATACTTCTTGAATCGTTTAGGGGACCAAATTCAAGAACAGGAACTAAATGAAATAAGAGTATCCTCCATTTCACTTTTCATTAAAACTGAATTTTAATCACAGCTTTAGGGAACAGAGGTAAAAAAAGGTCAGATTTTTGTAGGTAATGTAATCTGCAAAATCTCATTACTTCATGGTGGTTTGGACAGACTTTTTAGAGAGACCAGATATAGCAGACTCATTTCCAATGAAACACTGATGGAAATCCACCTGTGCTCTTGCTGTATTTTGTCTCCCCTGCGACTCTGTGCCGTGCTAGGCTCTGGTTCCCAGGAGCACTGGCTGCTAGAGGAAGGCAGCTCACATGCAACCATCATTCTCAACAATTGCATGGAATGAGGCACCTGGGAACAAACTGCAAATTTCTGTACCTCCTACACCAAATTGTTCAGAAATCTCCTCTCTTTTCTAAATCCCATATCTGTGTTGCCTTAGGCTGCACTGGCATCTATGGTTATGGATTTTAGCAGACTCTTCCTTACCACGTATATCAATTCCTTTCCTGGATGTACAAGAAAAAAACTATACATTCTTCCATCATCTTAGTGAAAAATAATAAAGTAACACTATCAGCAACACTGACTGTATTTCATCAAAAATGAATTTCCTCGAGGCACCAGAAAGCAAATGACACTTTACAGCAATTTCCAATTATTGTAAAGTGTTCCACTCCCACTCCCTCATGTATTTTTGATATTCATGTTGTAGCTCTGGTTATAGGAGTTAAACACTGTTGCAGCCTAACAAATCTATCATGGTGATTTTAGTCTGATTGTTAGTGTTGAAGCAAAGACCATTTATGCCATAAGAGTGATTAGAAACATACTTTCTACCAAGTATGTTTCCTAACATGAAACCATTTCAGATTTAAGTTTTGCTCATTAAAAAAAATAAAAAAATGAAGAGAAAATGATGGAAAAATAATAATTTATGGGACCACTGTATCCCATATCACAATTTTTTCTTCTGCTGGATACACCAGCATGGTCCTCAACTGTGATTACATGTAAAACTTAGAGCCCACACATTGGAACAAAAATTCCTTGAAATTAACTCTAAATAATTACCAATTCATATTCTGCCATGATATTTTTGCAGCCTATTCACATTGTCAGGTGAAAAAGGAATATTGGTGCACTTATATTGTGTGGTATTCCTTCTACGTGTGTTAACTAATATCTGAGGCCTCCTGATGCATGTTTCATAAAGTCAAGGTCACTTCAATGGATTTGTGATAATCTGAATGACAAGAATCTACAGAATCTCTTAATCCTATAAATCACTTTTAGACCAACATTACAATGCATTGGTGAGGCCCATTGATGGATACATTCCACACTTTAACTTCAGAGGGTCCAAGAGAAGTACAAAGAGTACAAGAGGGTCCAAAAAATAAAAAACAATTCCCCAAAATGAACCTTCCGACTTCCTTTGCAAAACACACACACACACACACACACAAAAAAAAAAAAAAAAAAAAAAAAAAAAAAAAAAAAAAAAAAATCTGCAATAAATAAATGTTTGAAAGTACACTGTGGGGGGAAAAAATCCCAAACCACTTACACAAGAAAAGAAAACCAAAACAAAAATAACAAAGTTACAGTTTCCAAATAAGTACCTTCTCTTTTGTTTCTTATTGAAATTTAAGTACTTGAAGCCACTTAAAATGAACAGTATTTTCACAGTTCACTTATTTTGAGAAGTGATAATAAAAATATACTCTCTATGCTGAAAATATAGATGTTTACAGTATATATCATTCTATACAAAAATTTTCAATTCTCTTTTGAATGTGTTTGTGGAGTAGTGCAGAATTTTTATCACAAATGAGGCAGAGAAACATTCAAATCCAAAGAATTTTGTCTGTAATAAAATTCAAGTAGTAAGAAATATTCTGTTTAGGACCTTGGCAAGCCTTTCTTGAAAATGTTTGGCTTTCTAATATTTCCTACAAAAAAAATGTACATGGTTGAAATATTTTAAATAAAATAAATTAAAGCAAAGCAGTTAAATGATTTATTTCAAGGCAGAAAGAAACTCTCCCATCTCAATTTTTTACTGAAAAGAAAGGTGTCTGATTAAATTTTGTATTTCATGCACCAGAAAAGATGCTTTCAGTAATCCAAATCTTTGATCAGCTAGAAGCTGACTGGAGACCATGCAGTCCTCAGAGACAAAAATAAATGAAATGTCTCCAAACAGCTGAAAACCAACTTACTCACTTAAGGGAGTGATAAGCCAGGTTTTGAATTTGATTTTTTTCATAATAAAACTGCTCTAGTAATCCTTAAAAAAAAAATTACAGGACATAGAAGAATCTCATGCACTCAGTAGGTCATATCAAAAAGCAACAGGCACAACAGATTGTGAGGCTGAATGATTATGTTATTCAGAAAATGTGCTGTAGTCAGATTTCCATGATATAATAAATTGATTTGTAAGTGGTTACTTTCTAAAGCTAATTTCTCTGATATAAAGTCAGTTTTATACAAAAAATGTGAACTGTGGGTATTTTGCTCCTGTTGTTAGGTTTCTGCTTGCAGTTCATGTCTGTATTTTGTTATTTTTAGAGTGGAAATATGTTCAATTTTATACTAAATTAATATGAAGTAGTTCCATCAGCGTGTGGGAGTGTGACTCAGGACACTACTGAGAATAAATAAGGGAATGAAATAAGGAGGCATTTTGGCTATTTTTTATGGTGTGATGTGGATGCAGTGGAATGAAGACTCAGATTCTTAGTGGTGTTTTTTTTTTGGTTTGGGGTTGTTTTTTGTTTTTTTTTTCCTTTTCTTGATAGTTCTAACCTGGCACAGTGAGTGTTTTCTCAAAACACTGGAACAAAAGAGAATGTAGAAATTGTGCCATTACACCGTTCCACAGCATTTTGTCAAAATGTTGTCTTAGGAAATAGTGTATGTAGCAGTAAAATCTGAAGGCACCAATGGGATTGCAGAGATAATATTGTTTAAGAGTTAAACCCAGAATTGCTCATTTAGCCATCATTATGCTACTCTGAAATTAGCTGAAAACAGTAAAACTGAACACACTATTGAGAGGCTGTTCTCAGCCTCCTGACCTTGTAAATAATATTCAGGGTACTTGATGTGGCAGCAGTTTTGGCTGGGTTAGACTGGAAATCAGCTTTTGCTATGTCCTGATCTCAATTTCAAAAATGTGTCCAGAAAATTTAGGTTCTTGCACTAAATTGGATGGAACTTTTGGAATACTCAAGGTAGTTGTTTGCTTGTCCTATTTTAAATTTTACTCCTACCATGGTCCCCTTTCTTCATTCCAGGGTAAATGTTCAATGCTCTGAATTATTTTTTCTGTGTTTATCATCAAACCTCCAAGGACAAAAGGATGCAGGGGAGTGTTCAGGGATATAAACCTATGGGGATCAACATGAAGCCATAACTATATGTCTGACCTAACAAACCTCCATCAGAGTCCAGTGCTAATTAGCATTAGGTCATGCCAAATTAAAAAGACTCTGCAACTTTAAGTCTCACCTTATTCCCTGAGCAAGTTTGCTGGGGTAGCAGCAGGCAGCATTGTCCAAATGGCATCCATTAGACAACAGGATGCTTATACTTGCATCCCAGAGTGTTTGTCTGGAGGGAAGTAAAGAAAATAAATATAACATGGACACTGAACAGATTGGAATAAAGCATTTGCATTTATATGTGTCAAAATGTAATCACATTTATCTTCATGGTAAAAACACCCTCCTGTTATGACTCTTCTATTAGTCCTCCTGTTATCACTCTTCTACCATATTCAAAGAAGGTTCCATAGAGACTTTCCATTTGATAATCTCAAAAAGGAAGAGCAGCATATCTTCTTTACACAGATGGAAGTATGTGAAGCACAGATGAGCAAAATATCCTCTAAAGGTTGGATGACATCTCAACATCTAGGTTAGATAGGAGAGAATGGACTACGACTCCAGCCTTCTGACTCATAAACCTTTACATTCCAGTGTATTTCTCTGTTCTCTTATTAGTTCTCAGTGATAGGCTCTCACTGAATGGGAGCTGTAAACTAGCACAGAGCTTTGCATTAATATAACCTTTCCCCAAATATACTACAAATTTTTTCAAGAATCCTAACATATCTTCCACTGAAACAGCTCATTACAGCAGTTTAACATTCGTAATCTGAAAGTTTAAAAATAATTGTTCATGGTAAGACAGCAACCAGAGATGGTAAATAAAAGAAATTATGAGGTACATGTTCTGTCAGCAATGAAAACAAGCAAGTGAATGGTATGATTTGTCACTATATCATTGGCACTTGGGTAAATAAGCACTTTGGGAACAATACCTTAGAGATCAATTATAAAATGTGCCCCAAATTATGAAATGAAGCTTTAATAATGGGCTCAAACTTCTTCAGCCATAGTACACAGAGTAATGAAGAGCAAAAATGGAAAATGTTTCTGATAAAAGGCTTTTATGCTTAAGTCCTCTACATTCAATTAAAGTGGCAAAAATAATATACACTAAGGACTAGATTCATTAGAAGGACTAAATGCCTCTTTAGGCAATCATTTCCAAGAAAGGGTATTTTTGCTGCAGATTCCCTGGAAGAGAAGATTTTTATTTTGGCTAGAAGAGCATTCTGAGTAAAGGGAAAAGAAAAATTACATGAGAGTTAGACACTTGCAGTTTCCTTCTGGCATTGGATGATTCCCAGATTTCTATCACATGTGCTGTGAATGCAGTTCTTCAGCAGCAATCCATTTAAATGGCCTTATCCTGCACCCAGAAATGTGTTCATTTCTGAATGAAATAGGTTGTCCCAGGGGATATGGAAACATATGTAAAAATGAAAATGTGAAAGAAACAAAGAAAGGTCAACAGTGGAAAGAACTTTGTGTGCTGTTAGCACAGAAGAGAGACCCAGGTGCTATCTTGAGCACCCAGAAGATATAAATTAGAAGCAAAGTATGGAGCCCTTCTCTTAGGTAGCTAAAGGAGAAGAAAGGAGACACTTACCTAATGAGAGGAACCATGAAAGATGCAGGAATAGACTCAGAAAGGCATAGAATACAATTCAGAAAAAGCTAAGTCTTAAAAAATACATATGGCATGTAGTATGCAAAAAACAGAGCCATTAGAGTGAGAAATGATAGGACAAAGACAAGATTTAGAGAATACCTGAAATCCTGATGGAGCACATTCCAACAGACTAATAGCAAGGGAAAACCTGAGCTATAGGGAAGACTTTCTCTATTGGAAAGGATTAAGAGATTGTGAGTTTATGATATTGGGCACTGGAGCAGGCTCCCCAGGGAAGTGTTCACAGAACCAGCCTGACAGAGTTTAAAAATTGTTTGGGCAATCCTCTTGGCCACATGGTTTGACTCTTGGGGATGGTGCTCTGAAGGGTCAGGAGTTGGACTTGAGGATTCTTGTGGGTACCTTCCAACTCAGAAAATTCCGTGTCAGTCTGTGTAAACCACATTGTTTCTGAAGGATTTAGTAACATAGAGCAATAGAGAGAATAAGTTATGAGAGAAAGCCTGAGGTCAAACGTGGAATTTTTAAGAGGGGAGAGAGAACATTTAGGTGATGTGACACTATACTATATGTAATATGTTAAGTTATATCTACAGTCTTATGACACATATATAACTGTAACAGACCTAAATCAGCAAAACACCAACAAACTTCTGTCTTGGATTTTGTACATGATCAGCTTGGCTTTTGGCTGGAGCAACTGTATTTGAATAGAAAACTACTTTAGTTGTTAAATAATTATATCTCTCTATTCTGATATCTTTGCTACCATTCTTTTGGATTTTAGTCCACCATGCAGGAAAAGAAGAATATAAACAAAACCAACCTAGGGAAAGTTAAGATCTATGTAACTAACACAGACCTGTTGTGTTGGTAAATAGAAACACACAGTCATAACTATGTACAGAATTTCAACATGATGTAAATACATCTGGATAAGCACACAAGGTCAGGCATGAGTTGTTTTTCAAGAGGTTAAGGACCTCTGAAAGGAATATAGAGCACCTGAAAATTTTTAGGGACCAGTGCAGCTGCTGAAAGAAAGAAATTAATCAAGACTGCGGGGCATATAGGGAACATTTGTCAAATTAATGTTACTCAAACTGGCACAACCTCTATACTCAAGAAACAAGTATGGTGTGAGGACCAGCAGTATAAACTTCCCTATAATTACATCCCTGAGATCTGGGAAATAATGTGGGTGGAAGAAGAATTCAGAGTATAAACTTTTTGTTTGGTTGGTTGGTTGATTGGTTGGTTTGGGTTTTTTTTTTTTTTTTTTTGGTTTGGTTTGGTTTGGTTTTTTTTGTAATCCAAACACTTATCTAGGTAATAGATCTTTCAATTTAGAAATATGCAATCTGTCAAGTAGACTTACAATATTAATTTTATAGAGGATCTAACAACTACAATAATGAGTTTAGTGTTTGTTGATTTCAGCTAGATTTGGACTACTGACTCAGACAGGAGAAGATTAATTTGCAGCCAAACTTTTTCAAGTAGTGTAGAACATGGAGATTTAATTGATTATATTTTTCATAACTGAAACAAGACAACACTGATGACAATTGCCTCAATAAAATTATTTTGTATTTCCCATGCTAACAGTTGTTTTCTGGAGGTTTATCCTAGCAGCAAAACCATATTTCAAATTTAGCCAGTTAGGTTGTTTTTTTTTTGTCCTTGATTGCCCCTAATACTACAGGGATAAAAGTATACAGCAGTAACAGAAAGGAAAGAGCATTACTAAAATTATTCTTTTATTATCAATTGACTATAAAATAATAAATATAAAACAGACATTCCAGAAGAGCTTTTCAAAAAGTTATCATTCAAAAATTAGGAAATACAAAAAAATGTGTACAACCATGCTACCAATATCGTAATCAGCAGAGTATGCTTATTTTTTAACTCTGCTTAAAATCCTGGGTCTCAAGTGACTATCATTTCAGTTCTGTTTTGCCATATGCTGTGTTTGCGTTTTTGGGTACAGCACACCTGTACATTACTGTTCTCAGCTTTAAAATAGCAATAACTATAGTTTTTTATCTCAGAGTCATAGTAATTCTTCATGTTTTAATATTTTATTTTGCAGTTCACCTGGAAGATGCTCACTGGGGCATTTGACAAAAAAAATTGTGTCACTACCTTTATTGTAAAGGAAAACTGGGACCTTAGACCACAGACCTACATCAATCTTGTTCTTGTCCATTGTTTTAATTAAACAAATGGGACTTCTGTGCATACTGTGGACATCTACTGTGGGTTACACAAGCATTTTTCCCATGAAAGCAACAACTTCATGCACACCTCAGCACACCAGAGACTTTTTTGAATTGTACTATCATCTTGCTTCAGCAATCAGTGCTGGCTGACAACTGGGCTCCAACCCCTATTGCCAGTATTTATGATCAGAATCAGTATGCTCACTTTGTTCTGTGGATCAAATCAGACTAGTTCAACCCAGCTGCTTTTTCTTTTGGAACAGAAAGAGTAAACTCTCCAAACTTAAACACACTTTCTCCTCTAAGATAGTCCCCCTAAGCTAAGTCAACTAGTTGGATGACATCCATATAACCCAGAATCAATTTTGAATGTTAGTGGAAGTCGTGTAGGCACATAGACAGCACAGAGATTTTCAGTCCAGACAAAAGAATAGTCTGGTTTATTCTCCCTGGTTTTTTCACATCAAAAGAAACAACACCAAGACAAATAACCAGAACCAACAGCAACAAAATAAAAAACCAGCCCCAACACAGAAGGGGAGATGCATGATGCATCTGCCTCCAAAAACTGGAAGTTGTGATGCCAGTTTACCTTTTCTGATAGACCTCTTCTCATGTGAGTCCTAGAAAACTTACAGAAACTGATTCAAAATATACATTTGTCTTGGTTTAGAAAGACAGGTGTCTTCTAGGGAGGGCAGGAGCCTCCCTTGGAATGGAGAATGCAAACCCCCTCCCTCTGAATTATTATCATTTTCAAACTAGGGACTCTCAGGCAAAGACATAAGGATAGAAATAACAATTCTCCTCTAACATGCATAACAAGGCAAACAAACAACAATAACTATGGCATCAACAACAAAACAGGACCAGGAACCTCGGCCTTCTCCGCCGAGATGGGAAGGGATGGAGGAGAGGCTTTGCCTCACAAAACCCTGGGGCAGTCTTATCCCAGTTCCCCTGCAGGACTCTGAGGAGCACCAAGCTGGAATGACAGAAATGAGCGGGAATCCCAGGCTGGTGGATGAGATGTATCAGAAACTCCGTGGTGGTAGCTGGAACTGCAGGGATGTCCTGGCAGGGCAGGGGGTGCCGGCCTGCAGCACGGCAAAAAGACCCAAGGCAATGCCAAAGAAGGAGCAGGGCCAGGTCAGAGGCAGTCCAGTTCCAGCAGGGCGGGAGCAGGCACGCTCAGGATTCCTGGACACACAAGCAGATGGTCGTAGAACCCTAGCACTGGACTGTGGTGGTGGCAATGAATTCTCCCCACAGCTAGCAGCAGCTTGACCCTACTCCTTCCAATGCTGAGAGCGAGAGAGCGCAGAAGCCCCCAGCCCCATCCTTTACCTGCCCCCAAAACCCGGGGTGTCTTCCCCCTCCCAGAGAAACTCCCAGAGACAAAAGAATTGTAGCCAGATGCTACACTCCTCTCCCAACCTTAGCAACCTCCTCTGCCTTTTCCTAAGTACCCATAAGTACCCATCAGCTAGTTTCCTAGCAACTTATGTGAAAAATTCTATAGGTAA
>VXBN01004792.1:13346-91088 GCA_013397395.1 Sinosuthora webbiana | reverse complement strand
AAACCCAACCCCCAATAACATTTTAAATATAATTTGTTAAAAAAAAGAAAAAAAAATCAGCATTCACTGGAAATATAGGCAGAAAAAGCAAAATTTTCTGCACAACCTTCCATTCCTGCTGAGCTCAGCAGGTTTTATTCACCCAGTGAAAGCCAGAATGTGACCTAGATTTATAACATTTCACAAAATTTGCAGATATTTCAGACATTTCCCATGTAAAAGACGTTGTTAAAAATTGTAGAGTTTGGCTGAGACTAACTGTTCCCTATGAGAGCAAAGCCTCTGAGTATTAATCCAACAGAAGCTTTCGAGCATTCAGGAAATTGTAGTGCATTTAGGTCTGAATGGTTAAATGAGAAGAGAGGATCATAATTTATGCAACTGCTGCAATAAATTATGCTTAACAGAAAAACTTAGATTGTGAACAGATTTATCCTAAAAAGGTAACAAATGTGGAGTAGGTATAAACAATTAGAAGAATGGATCAGCTTCATATTTTTTAAAAAAGTGAAAATAAAGATATTCCTAAAAAACAAGAAGTGTACTAAGAAATCTAGGATATTACACAGAAAAACAGTTGTGGTGAAAATATAATTAATGTTTCCAAAAGAACAATCACAAGAGAGCAACAAACCTCTTTAATCCACCACTAATTTTCAAAGATCTATGCTCCCTATGGAAACAGAGATATAAAGGCTGCTAACCTTAAGAATATAAAAAACATCAAAAGCATAAAAGGCCACATGAAGTTCCAGAAGAAGCTTAAAGCTTTACCTTCATGTTAGCAAAAGAAAGAAAATCAGCTTAATTCTTTCATGGTAGCGACTTAGAAAGAAGTTTTTTAAGCCAGTTCCCAAAATGTAAAAATGATATTCAAAGACAGGATGTCATTTTCAAAATCAGATTGGAACAGGATTACTTAATTAAAGGAGACAAATTAAAAATAGGAAATAGTACAGCTGGCACCTAGGAAAAAAAGAGGGTGGGATGTGAAGCACGTCAGTAAATGTTAAAAAAAATAAGAAGAAAGAAAAAGACGAAAAAGTTCTCAGTAGATGTGGACATCAAAAAAGAATAAATGTGGGGATTTGGAAAAAAAATTCTTAAAGACATGTGGGCTATAATTTTAACAGCAGAAATTGCATTAAGTAGAGACAGAAAGAAAGAAAGGAAAAGCTCGTTATCAAATATTAGCTTTGAAGTATCGAGCTGTGACAAAGGTACTGTAGTGGATGAAAGCCAGCAATATTCAAGGCTTAATAATTCAGTGTTTCTCTCCAAGGCACTCTCTAAAGCTGTATAAATCAAAACAAAAATGCATTTAGAAATAGGGTACATATGCAGAGCAAAAGACCATGAAAGCAGTCTGAATATAGAAAAGCTGGAGAACCTCCTGTCCAATTCACTTAAACAGAAGCTCCTATTAAATGTTTCCTGAATGTGTGCAACTAAGCTTATGTGCAATGTAAGATGACAATATGTAGTCTTTGTTATTTTTTATTTTATTTTTCGTGATGGACTGGGAGATGGGAAAGAGATAAGATCTTAACATTCAAATGAAAAGAATTACAGTGTATAATACTGAAGGTTTCACTGGGTTCAGTAGGTCCTGTGGGACCTGATTGCAAGGCAGTTAAGGTGTAAAGTGCTCAGAATTCCACTTTTTTTTTTTTCATTTTATTGGGAAAATGTATTATTTTTCAGCTCAGAGCTACATGGCACAGATGATGATGCCCCATCAGACTGTCCTGAGTCACAAGGCATCGGGAATCTTGCAGCTGAACTTCAGGCTGTCTCATACTAATAATTTTCCTTTTTCAAAACATTTTAAAAACAAGAACAAAGCACTCCTGCCACACTTTTTAGGCTAATTTCTACAAAGTTACTGAATAAGAACAGACAGACAAGAACATTTTTTCCAAGACCCAGTCGATAATTACATTTCTAATGAATGCCTGTGAACACTGAAAATTTCTGAAAATCAGGCTCTTTTTCCTAAATAACAAACTGTTCAACCAAATATTTTTCATACATGAAACTCACTCCTGTCCAGCCTGCAATCAGAAAGACCATAACTTTCTTCCTCTGCTCCTCTGTTCTTTGTTTGTTCTCTCCCTACTTCCTGCTTTTACCCTTTCCCCTCTACTCCCATTTTTATTTCTCCTTCTTCTTTAGTGCTGTTCTTGGTGGAATTCTTTTCAGGCATCCTCTAAAGTATACCTTGCTCTCCTGAACACAGCCACTAATGGTAGCAATTCCTTTGTTTTCTATCTAGGTTTCTAGCAAACCTTTTGTTTTCTATCTTCTCTCCATCAGAGTGAGTAAAAAATATGACAATATTCTTAGGAAACAGGTTGTTTTTTTCTTCTCCTCAGAGCATTCTGTGACATACCAATTTGATCACAGAAGCACAAGAATTGAACACACAAATTTAGGAAAATCTACATTGAAACCCTATCCGCAAAAAAAAAAAAAAAAAAAAAAAAAAAAAAGAGTGAAGAGATAAAACTTCTTTTCTTTGACAGCATGTTGACATGGTCCAGATTCCTGTTTGACAGCAGGATGGAAAATAGAACTATACAGGGAAAGATTTGAACAAAGGAAGCTGAGGTCAAACTTTGTATGTACTATGTCACGGACCTCAAACTTAAAAAGAGATGTCACTCCATGCAGCCCAAACAGAAAGAGAATAACATAAAAAACCCGTACTTGAAAAGAAAAACCCAAATCCAGTTTAATAATATATATTTTTTTTTCTTTTTTAATGGTGTCTTACCAGTCGCTGGAGCTGGATTTGCACACAGTTACCACATATCTAATGAAAGTCATTCTAAGGAGATTTTGATGGGACATGTTCCAAGTTTGTAGAGATTATTGTTTCATAAATAATTTAAAATTACACAAGAAGTAGCTCATTTGTACAAATTAAAAGTTTCCACCAAATACCTTGTTATTGGATTCCTTATGTTCATTTCAGGTCTTTAATTAGGCATTTTGTTCCCTTCCCTTTTCTCCCTTTTAGTAATTATCTCAACACTTAGGGCAGATTACAAAAATGTCTACACAGACAGCCTACCATCAAGCCCTGTGAGCTGCCTCTTCAAGACTCAGAATCAGAGATCTATTATGCTCATTTAATTAGAGCTGGAAAGTAGAAGCTTGGCCCTATCTGGAAATCTGGACCTGAGCTCTGCAGCTGAGACCTTGGGCTCTGTAGGTACAAGGCAGAGGTAATTGCAGAGCCACTGATGGTCAGACTGGTTGCACACCCTGCACCAGGCTGGTGGAGCTGACTCGTTGCTTACATGAAAGGATTCTGCCTGTCCATGCTGGTCAGCAACATCTTGTCTCTGAAAGACCAGCATGCCTGCCTTACAGCTTCTGCTGAAATGATAACAGGGCAGTAATACCTCGTGTTGCGGTGCATTTAATTAATAATAGTGCAGTCTAAATTACCCCCTGCCATACTGACCCTTTTGGTTTTTCCCTGGTGGTGGGTGTGTCAACCATTCTGTGTCCTGTCCAGAAACCTGAAACATTCTGGGTGGGAAGGGCTAACATGAATGGCAAAGTCTGTGGTATCTCAACCCTGTATCACATATCAGAGGTCCTGTGTATTGTCCTTCTGTCTTGGTCACTCCCTCCTTACCTGGTATTGGTTATGGCTTACCCTTGCCCCTCCCCATGCTCCTGATACAAAAGCTGAAACCTGAACCCCAGGGGCACTCTCTGGCGCTCTCTCTGGAGCAATAAACATCTACCATCAACCCACGTGAGAGTCACTCTTTCTTCTTCCACACCGAGCTACGCTTCAGCCTGAGGTTCAGACCCTCCAAACCCAAGGATACAAACTTTCTATTTGGGTTGGTGATTCCAGACACCACCACAACCTCGTTCTGGCAGGTACCAGCCTAGGTACCAGGTACCAGGTTCTAGCTCTGAACTCTTAAATTCTTTGATTTCTGTTTTTTCCATCAGTTCTCAGCTGTAAAACTCAAAGTACACACAGCTGATTCAGCAAAGGCCAATACTTCTACAGAATCAAATTGAAGTTCACATTGAAAGAGTGCACTCTTTTCTGCACATAAAGAAAAGACAAAAGGAAAAAAAAAGGCTGCTGGATCAAAGAGAAACCACCTAAGGACAACGCATCTAAGGAAACCCAACCCTGTGCAGCTGGGTTTGCTGAAACAGAGTGTTACAGTTTGGGAGAAGGATGGCCCAGCAGTAGAGTGAGAAGGTGCCCTGCCAGGCCACTGCTGTCAGTTTTGAGAGAATAAACAATACTGCCACAATTTCAAAACATAGACATGTTGAGGAATGCTCCAGGTAATTAACCTGGAGCAGCTCACCATATTGTAGTCTCTAACTACTGCAAGTCTTCCCTCTGTCTAAAGAAAAACGTTTTTTATATTTGATCATTATTTTTAAAGTTAATGCAGTGGAAACTAGGGGGGGGTTTGTTTGTTTTTTTTGTATTTAATTGGTAACTTTTATAAATATTGTTCTGTTACCTTTTAATACAGGGGTTTAGAAGATTTTTGTGAATACATAATTTATATTCAGATGGCCATGTTTAAATAATACTTTCAAATCTTATAAACAGATATTCTCAAGATGATCAGTTGTCTTATATTTTAGAGAAATTGCTAATTCTGTTGGAATGTTTGACAATCTAACACATGCAACAGGCAAACTTGCTTTGATAGCTTAGCTTTTTTGGGGAAATATGTAGTCCAATCCCTGTATGTAAATCCATTTGCAGAAGCAGTATTAGCTGTCACATTTCCTGAAACTGTCGTGATGACTGGTGATGGAAGACAATGGGTAAAAGTCAGAGCCACTTTTCTCACCCTTGTTAAACTTTCTCTTCAACAGCATATGGCACTGCAGGTAATGAGTTCCATCTGTGTGTCACCAGCCTCACTTACAGAGAAAAAGCACTCAGATGTTGGAGGCAATAACTGACTTCAGAGAAGCCAAAGTTTTCAGCTAAAAATAAGCCTTTGTATTCAGAGTTCTGCAGAATTCCCATATATTCCAATTACTTTTCCATGTTTGGTATTCAGAAAAAGCTTTTAGCAATAGTGTTATTAAATTATCTAGTTAACAGGGGAAATTAAATACTGGTAACAAACAATCAGCAATAGTTTTCTTCAGCTATTGAATTCTTGACTTCATGAATTCAGAAAGCAGGAAATTACCCTAAACTGGTAATATTTTTCTACGACAAATATTTACTATTAAAATTAAGAAAGAAGGTAATGATGAACTTTAGACACTATTTTGCAGATAAAATCCTACAGCAACCCAGTCCCTGAAATGGCTAAAACTAACTGTTCAGCAAAATTAATGTGTCTAAATATTGGGAACCACAATAGCTAACAACTGTGTGCATTAATGCACATTTTCTGAATTAATGCAATGGAACCATCCAAAAATGAAAGGATGATCACCTTTCACACATCAGCATTACTGCAGTTTCCATTTCATCCTTTCATAAGAGGTAAAGCAATTGTAATGCTGGTCAAAGCAAACTTTCCCATCATATGCTGTAAGACACAAATCATCATAACAGAGTAGTGTATCTATTCAACACCTGTAGCAATATCTTTTCACTGTATTTTTTTTTCCTTTTTCCTAATTTTTCAAATTAGGATAGATTTTGATCTCACACACAGACTTGCAATGAAATTCGCCAAAATCTAGTAAACTATGGGTTGGAAAGGGCTTTTTTTTGTTTGCACAATTCCATGTTATCTTCTCCTGTTAATAAAAAGATTATTTAAAGCCTCTTTTGCATGCTTTTATTTTACCCAGTGTGCAGCTGAAAAAGAGTGGGCTAAATAAGCCAGTCTTCAGACACATAGTGGCACATGCCAGGAGCTTGCCTGTTTCAGGCACATTTCACTCCCTTTGTTCCAGCAGAACTCTCATTCACCTGAAATTGAAATTTTGACTAAGGACTAGAATATTTAATCTGTATGTCAAATGGTGGAATAAAGTATGCTGTTTTCTCTGACATTTCAACAGCTTTAGCTGTATCTATGATGATGGCCCCCGGTATCACCAGGCTATAGTTTTTCCCCATTATTTTTTCTTACCAGGATTTTCTCACTGTTAATTTTTGATCAGGCTTGCATAACAGAATTCTCATGCATTAACGACTGTCTTGAATATTCTGATAACTTTCAGAAGCCTAATTTTTCATGTTCAACAAGATTTGAGTTCTTTCTGAAATAACCAAGAAGTCACTGAAACTTTTCTCATTATGCATACTGCAGCAAGGAGATTCCACAAATTCAGTTCTCTGATCAATAGTTTCAGGATACAAAATTCCTACAGCCTATTTTAGCAAAGTGCTTATTTAGGTAGCTTTTGAAGAACCTGATAAATCACTAATACAGGAGTAGCTTTCCAAATATTTAAAATATAATAATAAAAACCCTAGATAAAAATTTTAGTAACATCTGCTTTAAGGGGATAATATCTCACAGCAGACTTTAGTATGTATGATGTTTAGATGCTGCTATAGAGGGCTTCCAAAATACTCATTTTCACAGCCTGAATAATCTCATAAATTGTAGGGTTTGCTATTTCTCAGTGTGATAATAATACTTACAACATAGCCAGTCTTGTCTTGCCGGAAAAAAAAAAAAAAAAAAAACCTGCTGTGTTAGCATATATCTAACTGCTAACAAATTAGTTAAACCTAACTTGTATAAATTATGCCTCACTTTAGCTACAAATGTCATCTATAGGCACAGTGAATTTATTCAACCTGATGTAACTGACTGCACATATTTCTATAATTTCAATTTCTTCAATTACTATGAAACATTATCGTTGAAGATCTTACCCTGAAAGCTGGGATTTTTTTTTTTTGCAAATGTTTGAGCAAGCAACATCTTTTCCAGTATTTCTTCTTTTATCATAGTCAACACATCTCTTCTTATCAGCACTGAAACACATAGCTTAAAAACACATACACGCAGATAACACTTTGCTCAATATTTTTCCTGCGTTGATAAGAAAAGAAAGCAATTTTAGTGGGATTTAGATACATTTAGGAAAGGTTATAAAGAGCTGATAAAAAAAAAATAAAACTGTTAGTATGTAATAAAACTGTGACAACAGCACTGCCAAGTTCACTTCATGAATATGGACTGCCACACCAGGGTTATGACTGTCTCCTTTTGTCTTCTTCAGTCTGGGGCTTCTTTTTTTTAAAGAAGGGGTTCCATTGTTAAAACCATATGGGTCAAATCAGACAGTTACAGATTTTACAGTCTCACCTTTTGCATATATTAAGTAGACACCCCATGGGACACTTAGAAAGTCTCACTTTATTAAAGCATTTGAACAATTTTTGAAGCCTTAAATGCTCAACCATACCTTGTTGATGTCTGATCAAGGACCTCATTTTAGCAGGTTTATTTTTTTTATTTTTATTTTTACCTTTTGGGTGGAAATTGATTCCCATCCACGCTCATCTCAGATCTGAATTTCCACAAACTTCTGACAAAGTACCTTATCCTTCTCTAAAAGTGAAGATTAAGAAAGCCAGGAGTACTCATAACTTAAGTTATTTCTAACATTTAATCTAATTATTTATTTATTATTTTATCTAATTACTTCTATTTTTCCACAGAAGAAAATTGAGTGGATCAAAAGAAGCTAACAATTTTCTGTCTTCCAGTATAATGTGCTATTTTCTGATCAAACAAAAAAAGCCTTGGTCAAAGGGCAAATTTACAGTTTTCATAGTGTCACTGTAAGAATTGTAGCTAAAACCTCCAAATATTCCACAGTGAGACATTGTTAATTTACTACTGATTAGACTTGGTCTGATGCTACAGTTATAGTAGCCATTTTACCAATATTGTCTCTCCGTTTATTTTGGTATATTTTTGCAATGTTTATGTCAAAACAGTCCATACAAATATGAGTAATCCTGTTTTCATTACTATCTCTCTCCATTGGAAAAGAAACATTAATTTAAACATGTATGTCTCAACAATATCTCCATGTGTGCAATTGTGTGTATCTTTTGAGACCAGGCCACTTGTGATTCTTCTGTATTTCAAGCTGACCATGACTGAGCCCTGTAGGTACAGCAATTACACAATATGAAGTTTATGTATTAACATCTATTTTTTAAACCCCATATTGTTTATTCCAAATTAATTTCCATCAACAATGTATCAGGGAATGTTTTTCATAAATACTATCATGAACAAAAAGGTATTCTGCTGTGACTTTTTAGCTTTGTAGTCTATTTCACTGGTCTCTTTCCATTTCACATCAGTCTTTCTCAACTTTCAGGAAGTTATTATATAAAACACCACATCCCCTTGTTCAAAAAGCTTTGAAACCACCTCATTTATATTTTTGTGTCTGATAACATACCTATGTCTTATTGACTAAAACTGTCTACTTAGTAAAGAGTAGGAATAATTAAATTTCTATTTATTTTCAGATAATAATTCTCATTGTGCTCAACTCATCATGTTATGTTAGAATAACACATTTGTCAATGTATCAGTTTCTTTTTTTCTAATGCTAGACATATAGTATAAATGCAATATATTTATAAATATATACATATTCCTATAAATATAGGAATTTTTATATACTATAAAAATATACATTCTCTGAAGTGAACATCCAAATCATAGAGCTAGTGGCATTCTGTATAATGTGTCTATCATATCATAAAATGAAACATAAGAAAATATGTAAATCTTTATCCATGCGGTTCAAGTTTCACAACTATTTCCAGCTCAAAGAAAAAAAGAAACTGACACAAAGCTGGAAAATGTGAGGAAAAACATATTTTTAAATTTTTAAGTATGCTTTATGTCAATCTATCTGCAGTTAAGAAATATAGTAGAGTTTTATACATTTACATTGAAATGAGAATTCAAAGAGACAAAAAAAAATGTTGTTGAGTACTTCCTCCCATTCTTTTCTACCAGTTTTCCAGCCTCATTTATTGGGGGGGGGGGGGGGGAGGAGGTTACACCTTCTTTAGTATTTCTTTTCTGATTCATATATCTGTCAAAGTTATTTTTGTTGAAGCCCTTCTTGTTATTTGTTGTGTCTCTTACTAAGTTCAGTTCCATCTTCATTTTGGTCTTCCTCATACTATCCTTATACAAGTCAATCTCATCCCATACTCTTCCCAGACTACCTGTCCTTGTTTCCACTGCCTATGCATTTGATCCTTTCCCTTTAGTTTGACCAGCAGGTTCCTACTCAACCATGGCTATCTCTTGCTTTCCTTGCCCAATTTCTTGCTCCTGGGGATTCCTAACTCTTGTACTCTGTGGCATCTTCCTTAAAGATGTGCCAGCTCTGTTTTTCTCCCTTGTCCCTGACAGCAGTCTCCCAGGGAATCCCTCTGACTATCTCCCTGAAGAGGCGGAGGTTTGTCTCCCTGATCTTTTTCAGCCTTCTGATGTTTGCATTTTTGTAGTGGAGTTTCTCACAGATTTTCATGTAAACAAAGTGATTGTTTTCATTCCTCTCTTGAGGAGGGACAATTGGTGGATTTCTCATTTGACCAGTGTAATTGGAGAGGTGGCAACCTCATCCTTCAATCCATGGTCATTGTCCAAAATCTATATAAGCCGAAGCAGAAAACTTCCCTCTTTTTGCCCTGACGACTTGACTGCATGCATGTTGTTCATTTTGTGTCCTATAGCAACAGAAGTTTTCTTTCCTAAAGTTTAGTGGCCTGACTTTATTCCTCACCTGGCCCATATCCCTCAGGACTGCAAACTCCAGTAGGTGGTCACTGCAGCACAGGCTCAGGTGACCTCAATTAGCTTGTCTACATTGATGGCCCTCAGTTCGAGTATTGCATCCCCACTGGTAGTATTGACTATTACATCGCTTAGGAAGTCATCTTTCCTGCACTCCAGGAGTTTCTTGGGTTGCCTACAGCTGGCTGTGACTCTTTCCCAGCAGATTCTGGGGTGGTTGAGTCCCCCAGCAGGACAAGATGCTGTGAGTCAACAGGTTCCCCTTGATCAGGGGCCTGTAGTACACACCAACCAAGAGTTTCCCTTTGTGGCCTCAGTCTCTGATTCTTACCCACAGGCTTTCAGCCTGCTCAGGGCTGGTCTTCAGATGCAGCACTTCACACTCAATCCACTTCTTGAGGTCCAGGGCAACACCTCTCTCCCTCACTCCTCCCCTGTCTCATCTGAACAGCTTGTAGCCACTGATAGTTGCAACCCAGTCATGGGATTCATCCAGCTGAGTTTCACCTGGACATGTCCACAGCTAAATTCTTCCTTCTAATGTTGTAGTGGTTTTGAAAGCAAAACAAATGAGAGGCTCCAAGTCAGAGATACAATTTAATAGGAAGAAAGGAAAAAAGGTAAAATAAAAATAGATGCAATAATACAAAAGACCACTGACAGATTCAGAATACAACCTGATCAGGGTGATGGAAGTAGTCCAGATGAGGTGGTCTTCCTGAAGCAGTGATCTCATAGAAAAGTCTGGTAGCTCGAGCCCTCTGGGAATCTGGTGGATAAGGGCTGCTCTGGTGTTCAGAGTTTCAGCTTACATCCAGGCTGGAATGCTTGGTTCCTCCTTCTGGGCGGAGCATCTCACAATGGGATGGTGATGTCATGTGATAACGCCTGATGGGCCCATTAACAGGAGATAGTCCAGAGTGGGGGAGGCAGGGAGCACTGCCTCACCTGGTTTCAACAGTTCATGAAGATGGTGATAGAATATACTTCAACCCAGGACAAATGTGTACTGCATAGACCTGTGTCTCTGATGTGAGACACAGTCTACATATTTATTGCTGAAAAGAAAATCTGATCATTTAATAAACTCATTAACCAACAATCCATTATAAATCAAATACATGAAAATAAACTATTAAGTCTTAAGACCAGGTGTTCTAGTAATGCATATAGCTGATTGTTAATCACTTATTTAAGGTTTAATTTTAATTTTTCAAAATTAATATATAGCAATTCTTAAGATAACACAGCTGCAACTGTTATGAGTAGAAGCTGAGGAAACAAATAAGCATTTGTGTTCTATAATTTTCTTTACTGTTGTGTCCTGTTAGCTGAATATAAGAATATAAATACTGAGGCAGTATTTGTCAGTATCTTCTTACAATTCACCTCTCCTCCCTACATTACCTAACTTCCAGATTCATATCATGGCTTTCTTTCTTGAGGGTTGTACAAGAAATTCATTTTTCAGTCCACAAAAGAAGTGGCATTTGTCCCAACAAGAATGGCAATAATAATTTGGAAATATGCATTCAGTTTCCTCCAACTGAGAGAGAAGCACACTAAAATAATCTGCACTGTTACCATACTTGAGAGGGCAGAATCTAGACAATGTCATCATTGTAAGAGACAGTCCGAAGGTCCCTCATCTGCCTCACGACCATCATCAAGGACTAAGACTGAAACCCCTAAAAAGGACTCTGAAATCTCAACACAGGAGTTGTGGCTTGGCTGAGGTGGGATGTTGGCCAAGTGCTGCCCGCAGGTGTGTTTGATGGAAAAACCCAGCAACATCAGAACCTGAGCAGAAACAATGGGCAAGTCACGGTGAAGTGACTGCGCCTGCTGACCTGTTCTGGGCGACACGGTACCTGCTGACGACCGACCTGTTCTGAGTTCTCAAAACAAACACACTGTGGTGATTTTCCCCCACCTGTTTGGCCAACTGCCTGTCGCTTCGGAGAGAGCTATAAGGACCCCTGAGTTAACCAGAGACTTTGTGATCACCCCACTGGAGGAACATCGCATCTATAGGCATCTTCAAAAGCCTCGAGGACTCGACCCTCCACGTTGGTAGCTATAACCCCCATTCCCTCTTTTCTGTCTTTCGCACTATTCTCTTTTTCCTCTTCCCACTATCGCATTTGGTGGCACTAAATAAAGGTGCATTTTTGATTAAGCAAACTGAGTTGTCCCCCGTTGTGTCTTCTGTGCTCTGAGATCCCCTAAAAAGAACCATCAGGTTCCCCGCATATATTTGCGGACCCTGACAATCATGAATACAGAAAATGAGAAACAAATGCAGATCATAATATTTACCAATAAGCAAGAAAAAATAATTTCTAGTCCTGTCCGTCTGTCTGTCCTTGAGCTTCTCTTGTCTTTATATATTTGTTTCTTTTGTACGTAGAACTTCTGGCTCTGTGTGATCATGTCTCACTCTACAGTTTGACCACTGAATTTTAAATCTTAATAGGTGCATTGCTTTAAAAGTTTAAATTCTTAAAAGAATTTTTCCCATTATAGTAAATGTTCCAAAATTCTAAACATCTTTTTTTTTTTCTTTTTTTTTTTCAGATTTGAGTCTTCACCCTGTACGACTTCACAGAGGCACTAACACAAATATGACCAAGTTTTGGGAAGCTGGGTCTAGAATACTGATTCAGGCCAAGTGTGGTGGCCTCAGTTTAACTATTTTAGATTTAAAATACATGTGATCTCAGAGCATGACTCAAAAGCATTTATAGGTAGATATTAAAATAAGACTTACCTATACCCATCTCACTGGTATGACAGAACATGGAAATAATATAAAAGCAATAAAGCATAACATTTATGGGCATCAAACTCAATTTTATTCTGAAAGATTTCTGGATTTTACAATGCATAAATTCACAGCTTCTATGTAAAGGTTTTTACTTTTATTTTTTCATTGTGTGCGTGTGCGTGTGTGGTACAACGTTATAATTAAAAAAAAAAAAAGGCTTATGATTTGCCTTGAAGCTATGAATAGCATCTGGGAAAACTCATTTCAAACCCATTTGTTCTCCCTTGCAATGTGGAGAGACATTGAAGTTCAGAATGAAACAGGGAACATTGTAAAATACTTGTCAGTCTTTACTAGAAGAGTAGTTTGTTAAAAGTCTATGTCTCATCTGTAAGGCATGCTTAGATTTCATGTCTGCCAACTTCAGGAGGAAAAAGGGATGTGAAAGAGAATCATATGGTCCTTGTGTTTTCTTGGGAACTTTGAGCATACAGATTAACTAGGATATGCCATATATCTGATATTGACTCTGGTCAACTAAATGAAAAAGTTCTGCCAATTCCCCTTCCCTTCCCTTCCCTTCCCTTCCCTTCCCTGTACTCAAGTACAGCCCAATTATCTGGTTCAGGGTGTNTCCTTTCCCTTCCCTTCCCTTCCTTTTTCACTCTCTCATTCTATGAAATGAGGCACCTAGAGAATAATTACATGACTTTGTCCAAAACCTAGATAGAAGGACTGATCTAATGTAAACATATATATATATATAGATGTATGTATGCATGTAAAACAGCAAGGAACACTTGCACATTTTTTATTAACTGTAGAGATTAACCACTTGGTCGATTTGTTAGTCATGAGTAATATGAAATTCTGCAGTATTCAGTGTTATACAATAGTCTTATTCATTTAAGTACCATTTAGTTCTCAGTAAAATCCATGAGTATGTTTTCCCCCAGCTCATAAACCACAAAGACAATTCCTCAGTTCATTCTCTGAACCTCCTTTTTGACACTGAAATGGGGGGGACTGAAGACAATGTCATTTAATATTCAGTCTGCTTTCTTTGAGCTAAAAAAATACAGCCTTTGCATTGCAGAACTCTTTGACAAAGTTTCAAAATATACTTCTGAACAGAAGTTGTGCTATCCCCCTGCCTATACGCCCAATTGTGCTGTAATATAATGCACTTTAACAGAATTTGCAGAAATGTCCTACAAGTGCATGTCGGAAAATTCAAACAGACTGGCTCTGCCATCTGCTACTTCTGATAAGAGACTCATCTCTCTGTTGAGCAGGTAGTGGAGAGACTCAATGAAGAAAAGAGAAGATAATGAAACACTGAAAACACGCTGTATTTCACATTTACTTGTGGACACGCATCACCTAATTGGGGGTCAAACCAACGTTATGAAGTATTTAGAATGCATTGTGGATTCAATTTGAATTAACTATGAATATATGCAGAACATTAGAAAGTAAACCTATTGATGTAATTTTGCCACTGAACTCAACTCCATCTCTGTTTCAGTGACAAGACTAACAAGTGTAGGTGTAACCGTGAAGGGACACTTATCTCTGCTGTGACACTCACAGCACAATACCAAATTCCTCAGCCTGCTGGGGGCACACAAATAAAGCAGCATAAATGTTAGCTCCACAATTACAGTAAGTCTCAGTAAGGACAGCGTGCAGTTGCAGTGTTCTAGATGAAAACAGAAGTGACTCATTCCCTTTTTTTTCCCCCAGCAGTAACAGGAAAATACTACAGTTCTGAGCTGTTTAAGAACACAATTATTTTATTTTCCATTCAAAGTTGATACACATGCCAAGGCATCAAAAGCTTGTCTCTTACTCAAGCCTGGGTTGATGGTTGCATCCTTTGTAGGCATGGTTTCCATCACATGTACAATATTCTGAAATGCAGTTAGTTAATAAGCCCTTAATGCTCTTGCACCCTTTGCTTTCTTTCATGTTGCCAGACAGACAGTCCTTCCAAAAGCTAATTACACTAATGACATCTGTTGGCTGCTATGGGATAGCAGCCCACCATTAGCATCTGTTGCTCTGTGACAAGGTTAACTCTGAAAAAAAGCCTGAAAAAGTAGATTAAATGTACCCTCGTTGGTGACACCTGAGGAGGCCATGTTCATGGTGAAGAAATGAGATTAAAAAGAAGAATCTAAAGCAGATTATGAAGATGCTTAGGATGGTGGTGTTTTCAGAACCATCGTAAGAGAGGACAGGGAGAAAGACAGACACACACAGATCAGGAGAGGCTGAAAAAGGATCTGTCACTGGGGAAAATGACAAGAACCAAATGATAGGAACTGTGATTAGCTCCAGGTGTGGATCCTTAAAGGGGACAGATGAACTGCAGAGGAACAACTCTGAGTGGGATAGAAGTAATCTTTTTATTTTAAGTGACTGGAACAGAGAGAAAGCCCACAAGGCAATGTGTAGTTCGGTGGTGTAGGACTTTACTCAGGATGAAAGGCACAAGGCCTGGGAAAGGGTAGACTTGAGGGAGATTTGTCTGAATGTTAGATACTCCCCCATATGTGGTAAGTAATGCCAAAGGGACTACTCTGAAATGGCAAATAGTAGAAGTATAATAAGGAAGAACTCCAGGGTAGTGAGACTTATCAAAAGACTAGTCAGTAAAGCCTATTTTTGACTGTTCTCAATAAAACCCTTCCATCTGCTTTTCTTTCTCTTGTCCTTTCTTTCTCAGTGAAGTAAATCAAGAAGTACCTCTCTCCAGGCTGGATGAAATATTTATGTAGATCTTCCTTTTGCCTGACATATTCTATCACCAACTTCCACAAGAGGATTTCTACTGTTCATCTCTTCCACTGACCTGGCTATGCCCTGTTTCTAGATGTGCCTAGGTTTCACAGGCTTATCTGAACATTTCATGTAGTTTTTTCAAGTTTACAGACCCCTTAGACCTCACCCCCAACTATATAAATGTGAAGAGATTTTTCAATCTGCCATGATAATTTCGAAATACAGCTTCTAACACAGCAAATATTACTGATGAAATTTAGTTCAAAAGATAAAATATCCAAATATTTGGGATACAAGCCATTCTTGATTAAAACAAAATGACATTTTCTTCACTATGCAGGAGTTTGGAATGTTAGTCACAATAGACTTATCTGCTTGATTTCCTTTCAGTGTGTGTTAAAAATTTAGGAACACAGATATTAAATGGGTGCCTATCTTAATACTTTGGAAGAATAAAGTTAAATCAATGCAGCAATATGATCTTAAAATGCAGATAAACACAGTGGAAAACATTTTTGGAGCAAATAAAGGTTTTAAGACATTTATGTTGCTTTTCTGTATCCTAGTGAATCTTTAACAAATTTCATTAGGAAATCTGATCTATTTATATTTGTTGAACTAGTTAGTTCACTTAAAAGCAATATATTTTCATTACTCAAGAAAAAGTGTTTTGTACAGTGGGTAAGAACCAGTATGAGAAATTATTACAATTCTTAGTGAATTTCTTAGTTTTATCACTGCATTAAATTCCATCCACGAATCACCATCGATCTTTCAAGAACACCATTGAAGGCAAAACCTTAATTATTATGGGGAACAAAATGTCTGTTGTGTTTCTGTGAAACTCTAACTCATGTTAAGGCAAGGCACAATGGAGAAAGAAGCACACGCTCACAGGTGAAGTATGTACTTTTTTGGTGCACTAAAATAATAATGATGAAAGAAAGCTCCTGACAAAATACAATTTAATAGAATCATAGAATGGTTTGGTTTGGAAGAGAACAAGATGATCTTGTTCCATGGGAAGGGTCACCTTTCACTAGACCAGATTGCTCAGAGCTCTGACCAGCCTGGCCTTGAACACCCCCAGGAATGGGGCATCCACCACTTCCTTGAACACCCTCACAGTGGAGACTTTTTTCCTGCTATCTAATCCAAACCGATTATCTTCCAATTTGAGCTTATTCTTCCTTGTCCTGTCACTACATGCTCTCGTAAATAGTCTTGCCCCATCTTTCCTGTAAGTTTCCTTGAATTTCTTGTACAAGTATTTCTGCTGCATTAGAACTTTGGATGTCTATCTGCCATCAGTGCAGCATACCATTCCCATCTTATTTTCTTTGACAACGAAGGTTGGTAAAGTTGTAGTTTTATATGGAACTGGAATGAAATTGAGCAATGTGTAATTGTGCTTTGTAGTAGAAGTTATATATTTTAAGCAACTAGACCAAGTTTTACATTTTATGAATATTTTGTGCTACTGCCATGCTCAGGCAAGCTGTTCTATGCACTCTGCTACAGGAAATCTCTCAGCTTCTCTCTTTTTGATTCTGTTTATACATCTGCTCCAAAGAGAGCAGATACTTAGCAGCTTTCAGTCTTCCCTTTTATAGCTGATCCCTTAAGTAGAGGCATAAAAGCAGTATTTACCATGGTGGGGTGACTGAGCCTGCCATAGTTTCCGTTTTTGCTACAAATGGATTGTCCTTGAATTACTATCAAGAATTACTCTAACCAGTAGGTCTTTCCAGTAGCATTCTTTTGAGATACTTGGTACAATTTATACTCTGTAGATAATTGTGTCAGGATTTCTGCTGGCACAGAAACCATCAACATAATAATTTTTCTTGGCTTTTATCTTCAAACTCTTTGTAAAAATTGTAAGGAGTTAGATAAGCACTTCAGTACTAGTGTATTCAGAAGCTATGGACACACCTGCAATAACAAATACTGCCCCTGGTTATCACCCTTGGATATCAGCACTGACCTTTCTTATTAGCACTGCCCTCCAATATAATGAATAGAGGCTTATAATCACCTGTAAAGAACTCATTAATTATCCCTATCACCTTTTTCTTCTTCAAGTTCTCTTTATCTTACAAGATCACACATGTGACTTTGGAGAATGATACAAACTCTAATCCTGATGTTGTACACACACAGTCAATGAACAGTAAACTACAGTTTCTGTAGCTATAGTAAATGGTCATTATGGATGGATATATTAGAACAGTGGTTTCTTGTTTAAATGCATTTAATTATTCACAAGCATATGCAGAATATTTGTTTACACAGTTCCTTTGTGTGTATGGGAAGCCCTCCTGGCAAAGTTAAACACCTTTACATGCATACAAAATTTCCTATTTCGATTGACAGAGCTTTATTAAATTATTTATAATTACCTTTTTCATTCTTTTCTGTTATGACTGGTTTGAAATAGACAGGCACAAAAGCATTTCTAATCGTGTGCTGCATTAATATGAATAAATATTCCAGAAGGCCAAGATTATGCACCTTTCACATATTTTTCCCCTGTGGAGTTGACTTACCAGAAAATCATGAATCACTCAAATTTTCTTATAACATAGTAAGCAGTTACGAACATTTCCTTTTAATAATCTCTTGCTATTTTTTTCTGTTGCAACTGGAAAAGTATGGAACATAAAGAAATAGGGATATATTTAGAATAAAATATATAAGTAAATGGTACAAAGCAAAAACTAGGGTTTTTTGAAAAGTATTTCATTGGGGTTACTGGAGTTTTACCAAATTAATATATCCATTAATGAAAATACAGTTTTTACAGTATTGCAGACTACCTATAGTAACCATTGATACTTTGTGATATTTAAAATCTATTACCTTGTGTTAAGAATTTATTTCAGTTCTTACCTTTTTATAAAATGGATTGAGATAACAGAATTCAAGACACCTGCTGAACTTTGTATTTTTATTCTATAGCTGTTGACTTGGAATCTAAAAACTTGTAGTTTGGGTCTTAATTTTAGTACCTGTAGCATTCTGAACTGAGTGTTCCAAAAGTCATTTCCATTTGATATACCATATTTTTACAGTTTGCAGCTTCTGAAACTGGAAGAATACAGATTCAAATTTGAATTCAGCTTTGCACATTTGGGATCACCAAAGCTGCTGCAGTATGATTGAACAAGAGTTCTCTCTCAACACCATGTTTTAGCATCAGGGCTGAGTACTCAGATAACAAAAGGAAGGAAAGCAGAAAAAGGTGCAGTACTGTGTAAAAAAAAATAACATTGCACCTGGTGCACCTGAATCTCTCCCTGGTATGTGTATATGTGTATGTTTGCATGCTCTGCCTATGTAGCAAACATGGAGTAATCAGTGTAAGTTCAGAGTGTAGTGAAAAGAGGGCTAAACTAATTAAAATTACCTTGCACTTACTTGGATAAACCAGTTCACCCAGACAATTACTGTGGATCATCTGCATCTAAAAACTTAGTTTTTTCTTGAGCTGATTTTCTGTTGTGTGTCCCAATCAAATATTAATTGTCCCAGAGAGAAAGAAAGGGTTCTTCTGGCCCAGTTGTTAAACATTGATATGAGAGGGGTGATCTTAGTTGAAATTTATATATGATGGGACATCTTTATGAGAATTTTACCAACTTTACCTCTTAGATTGATGTCAAGGATTGGGAGTTCAAATACTCTCATTTTAAGTATTTGTCTAACCACTAAGAAAAAAAAAGTAACATCATCCTCGGCATTCTTTTGTTCGTTCACTTTCTCTTGCACATGCCACAAATTAACTTTTGAGACATCTCACATGAACAGGATTGAGTGTTTTGTTTGGGTTACAGGTACACATTTTAGTTTGGGATTTATCTAGCTGGATTATTTTTATTAATTTTGCTCTTAATTTCTGTCACTGAATTAAAAAAAAATTAATCACTTATAAAAGAAATCAATGGGCTCTGGTAACTAACATGCAAGTGCTTGTGGGACATCATCTCTGTTTTAATGCCCAGAGGCTGGAAAAGCTGTCTTCCAAAAGTAAAATCTTAATCCCACAAGTTAAAGTCCAAGTCTCTCTAATTCCTTGAGATTGAGTACTGGATTCCAGGATTAATACCCCTCTACCTTCCTAAAAATCACTCATATGAGACTGTTGGATGGAGTAGTAGGTATATACTATACATAGTAAATTCATGTTTATAATTTATGTGTCTATATGTGTTCATATATTCCAGAGGGTAGATGTAACAAGAAAAGAATTTCATTCAGGCATATACCACCTAAAATTGCCTAGAGTATTAATAAAAATCAAAGGTCCCAATAGCATAATTACAGTTGCTGTACAAATTTCAGGTTTTTTCATAATGCAATTTTTATGATTACTGAAAGAATATCACTGTAATGTAGCAGAAGAAAAAAGACATAATTTTTTTTCCAATCAGCCTGTGAAATACATAGAATGTGGTATTTTGCACAGTCTTCTCTAGAAAACAATTTTGGTACATGTTTGTAGATGATAGTTTAAAATCTTTGTTCCTGTACAGTCAATGGAGAGAAGTATAATGTGCTGAGAGGGTAATTAAAAGCTCAGAAGGGAAATGTCTGAGGTATGAATAACCCACAAAGCATGCAAGCAACATACCTACACCTTCGACAGATGGCAGACACATTAAGGTTGGATGTGAATATAAAAGAGAGAGCCTGCGTTTCTTTATGGTCCCAGAACACCAGTAAAAATACATAAGTTATGAAACCAAATCTCTCTTGACAATAGTTTCGTACAGGAGTAACCACTGATAAATAAATTAAAAGTCAGATATGATCTTTAACAGCAAAGACAAAGCCACACAATCCCATCTCATCACTTGACTAGTGATCAATGTCATTTCACATAAAATAAACAAAGGTGAAAATGAAACACTGACATTGTGAGCACTTGATTAAATATGGAGGCAATTAGGATGGCAAAGTTTAAGTTAAGAGTACAGGTGGTAAATCATCTCACTCTTAGGTCAAATCAAAGCAGAGATACAATTAGAAAGACAAGCATACTGCAGCCAAGATGATTCAGAGAGTGGAAAATTACATGGTTGTTAGCAGAACCCTGACAAGAATTAAGAATAATATATTAAATAACTGCTTATTCAGATTAAAAGTGTTCTGCGCAAATCTGTTCACAGAGATGTTATAGTTGTTTCCCTATACTTCTATACTTAGAATTTTTGCCTATAAATAAGTGATTTCATTCACAGGGACCAATTCTTGTAACTTCTCTAATACTCAATTTCTCCCTCCATACTGATTTATCCAGACTGTTCTGTGGCTTTTTTCTTCACGGCATTTCAGTGTGCTTTACTGTCTCTGTCTATTCTACATAATCTCCATTGCTATAGGATTTGGCTTCTTTCCACTACTGCATTAGGTATTAATTAGTATGCTTTAGCACAGCACAAAAGAAACCTTAGTCAAGTGCAAATTATTGGGATTGGTGCAACAGTAACTCTGTTGTATGGTAGATGGAGTTGTCTGTATATCTGTTTTGTCTAAAGATTTGTGGTTCTATCTGAGGCAGCCGATGCAAAGACGTGGGAATGCTCAAAGGTCGATGTAGGAGTGTTTGACATGAACCAGGTCTTCCTTATCCCCAGCTCACATCCAAGGTTTTCCTCTCTTAAGAGCACTCAAAGAGTCACAGATTCATTTATATTGGAAAATAGCTCCATAATCAAGTCCAGTCTTTGATCAACCACCCTGCAAACTAAACTGCGGTACTGACAGTTCCAGTCATTTCTTGAATACCTCCAGGGCTGGTGTCTCCACCACTTCCCTGGACAGTCCATTCCAATACTGAACCACCCCTTCAGTAAAAAAATTCTTCCTGATGTCCAACCTGAACCTCCTCTGGCACAGCTTGAGGCCATGTCTTCTTGTCCTGTAACAAGCTTTTTAGGAGAAGAGGATAATACCCACTTTGCTACACCCTCCTTTCAGGCAGCTGTAGAGAGCAATAAGGTCTCCCCTGAGCTCCCTTTTCTCCAGGCTAAACAATCCCTGTTTAGAGGACTCAGTCTCTATGTCCTTCACCAACTTTATCCTTCTCTGGACACACTCCAGTGCTTCAAATATCTTTCATGAAGAGAGGAGCCCAGAACTGGGACAATACCTAACTATCATAAGGACTTTAATCCCATTTGTATTTGAAATAACCAGGGAATAAGGGTTTTGACACTGTAACATCTAAAACATTCCATATTCAAACAGTGAAACTATGACTGCATTGTGGCTACTCCTGACTATCTGTGCCTCAAAAAGGCATTAAGAAAACTTTTCCTTCTGCAAAGGGTCCGACCATGTCTAAAATTAAGAACTATATCTTTTGTTGTATTTTGGAGTAATATTTTTACAGATCTCTTGAGCTCTGGAAATTGATAACTTTAAGGCCAAATCAATAGGTGTGACATTGTTAACTTTTGTAGGGACATCTTGTGTGGACAAACAATGGATGAGTTTGCTTATGGGATCCTTGCTGTTTATGGTACAAGTCTTGGTGTTGCTATTAGTAAAGCTTTCCATAGACTGATAGTTTTGTACTGATTTTTTATTTACACTGCATGCCACTTCTTTCTATTCTTATGATTTATACTGTCTCTGGTTTTCTGACTAGTCTTCGTTTGTGGCAAATTATGTTTCATCACACTTTTATTTTTGCAAGTCAAATGGTGTGTTCAGGTTTAATTAGAGGCCATAACACACTCCAGTAAAATTCTGTTCAGTTGGAAATAACTTTGAGATATCCAAATTCACAATTCACTGCACTGAATTTGTAAAAAATGTTGCTTTCACAGATGAACTGGAAATACGTTTCACCATTAACTGTAGAACTACTGGCCAGATGCTTCTATTAGGATTAAGTTCGGTTTGTGTGCTACTCACAATGTATTATGATGCAAATGGTTATATAATTCAGATGGGCCTGTTTGAAAATCCCAGTCTGTATATTTACCTTCTCAATTTTCTTTGCTTTTCTGAAAGACATACACTAAGCTTTAACAGCTTTTCCAGTGTAAAGCAATTGCTTTCCATGTCAAACAAAAGCCCTTATTAGTGAGAGGTAATGTGTTAGCTACTAAGATTCTGGTATGCTAGCAAACTAATAAATATTCATAAATAAACTTGAACTAGACAATGCACAGAATCTCTGAAGAATGTGCTATAGTCTTAATCCAGAGAGTGTTGTAGTAATTACCAGATAAAAGGGGAGGTTCATGAAATAAATATGCAGTGTCATGAAATCAGAGCTGTGCATTGATCAATGCTAACTTAAAGATTCTTCCTTAGCTAGAATATTTTGACACCCCATTTATCACTAGTACTATTTTTAGATTTTTAATTAGCAGATCACCACCCCTTACCTCATTAACTTAGCTTCTGCAAAAACATTATTTCTAGAGATAATAGCTAGGTTAGAATAATCACCACTCTCAATTTCTTGGGCTGTAAGGAAGGACAGGACTTCAGCTTCTATGACATGAAAATATATTTCATACCAGGCAAATGTGACCTTGACTCAAGAGCGTGTGTCTTACTTTCCGAACAATTTCTTTTCACTTTATTTTCCTAAATGCATTAACCTCAAAACATGCACCTTTTCAAAGACAACTGAAACCTTTTCCTAATTTATCTTAAAGGCTTATTGCTAGACCTCTGCAAAAATGTTTTGGGATATATTTCAGCAGAAAATTGTATCTTGATGTGTGTTTAACACAGCTTGCTGTATATTTGTATAGATAGGTTTTTAAACACTTGGCCTTTATAGTCTTTTTATGAGAGAATATATAATTTCCAGAAGCTAAAACATACCAATAAAGACATTTACACTTACGTTTGCTAAGACTAAATGTTTAAGAAACTAATAAAAATCAGACAATTGGCAAATCAATTAAGTATGACTTGTGCAGATGTTTGCTTCATTTTGAAGTGCCTATTTTATTGCTTATACTATTGGAAGGTATGTTCCACCATTAGTGATGGATGGGAGCATACCTCATGCCATAGAGTTTCAAGACTATATAATTATCTCTGCAACATGCATGTTATATTTTCAACATGCTGCTTAAGGCTTAAGGTTTTCCTGTTGCAAGATCCACACTTAAATCATCTTAATGTCTTTTTGCTCTACTATATGTAGCAGCAATGAAAACATTAGGCTAGCCTCAATTAAATAGCCAATGAATTAGGTGGCTGAACAATATTTGCACCCTAGCTGTTCTATCTAATTAAAATTCCTATCAAATGGAAGAATTGATTAGTCTCTTCAAGCAGAGAGGTTTGCATCATGCAAGCAGTATAAATAATTTACATTAGAGCTTTCAACACATTTCAAATGCTGCCATCTCTGCCTTGTGAAACAGTTTATGGCATCCTAAGACTTGCTTTCATTACATTCACTGATTTTGCAATCAATAGCAAGCCAGAAGTTCAGACCACAATCTAAGAAGGTCATAGTGCTGCCACTGAAGATAATCTGGGGAAAGGTCACCTAATTATTTTGTGGTTTATGATGTTTACGGCTATGGTCTGATATGTAGCCATGTGTATGCAAGCTCTTTAAGCACTAATGCCAGCTTTGTAATGAAACCAATGCATTCTCAAACTTAAGATTTAATTTTCTCATTTGCAACATTTTTGATGCAAAAAATTAGGAGCACAGGACTTTGTCAAGATGAGCACACAAAATCCAAATCTTATAATTACATTATTAAATAAATGCAACGGATGAAAAAAATGAATTTGTGGGGAAAATACCATTTCCTCTAATTATAATGGAATGTTTCAATTCAGACAGTCACACACATATTTGGAAAGACTCATTCAGGCTCTTTTTCAGTGAATTATACAAAACTGGAGAATGTCACAACCTTGTGCAAAAAGTTTGCAACATGCAGAAAGAAAGTCGTGTCAGGGGAGGTTTAGGTTGGATATTAGAAGAAAGGTTCATCAACCAGAGGGTGGCTGGGCATTGGAACAGACTCCCCAGGGAAGCGGTCACAGCACCAAGCCTGACAGAGCTCAAGAGGAGTTTGGACAATGCTTTCAGGCACATGGTGTGACTCTTGAGCATGGTGTTATGCAGGGCCAGGAGCTGGACTCGATGATCCTTGCAGGTCCCTTCCAACCCAGCTTATTCTGTGAAAGCCTGACAAAATTTTTCAAGAACTGGTAAAACAACATCTTCATGAAAAATTAAGGGGCCTAATTCCTCTGGTAGAACCCATGAATTATAGCAGTTTTTAATGTATCCACAGTATCTGGAGTATTTAGATGGAACCTGAGATGAGCAGAGAGGCTTTTACACAGTGTATAATCTTAGATCTCTATTCACCTGGACCAACCTTGGATGTTGTGATAGACTGAAATTTTTATGGCTAATGACTAACAATTGGCCATTTGCTGAGGCAAGGTTTGCACACCCAACCAAAATGAAGAAGGAGAGTTTTCTCTGTGTAATGGCAAAACCTCTGAACATCATAAGACAGAAGGGGTCCAGAACCACCACCAGAGGCTACAGGCTGGTGTTTGAGCCAAATAATGGAGAAGGACGATAAGAATCAGACCCTGCCAATGCAGGGTAGTGCTTTTTACAATGCAAATATCCTCCCTTACACAACTGGTTCCATTTTAACAGTCCCTCCTCCCCTTCAGTAGGCCTGAAGGTATTCCTTCCTTCTGATGGGGCATAACTAGCTCAATTACACTGTCATCAGAGGTAACTGTCACATCCTACAAGGTGCCATAAACCATGAAAGACCCCTAAAGTGCCCCAGACTAGTTTCTGGGGCCTTCCACCAGAGGATTGTGCCTGATCTACATGTTGCAATAGATCCACAGTGCTGCATCAGACACTGTAAAATTCCCCCTCCAGGGGAGGTGCCTGGGCATTCCACCCAAACCTGAACATAACCTGTGGATCACTTATGTTTCCTGGACTTCCCCAACCCATAACAGATCAAGATTAATCTCATCACTGGATCCAAGAGTGGCAATGTCTTTCTACTCTTATCCTTTCTTTCTCTTTCTTTCTTTTCTTTATATGTTTTCTTTAACATTTTTTTATGCTTTTATATGGTCCTATTTCTATAGATGAAAATCAAATTGGCTCCATGCCTCCTTTCCATTGCAACCAAATTTGAAAATGAACCCTACATATATATATTTATATGTGCACACTGGTCATTCAGTGTCATTTCATTCTAATCTACCTCAAGGGATCTATTTACAAGAACCTCAGTTCTTGCCTTCAGGGGCAGGTTGTAAGAGATGTACCAATGAAAAATTACTGTCCTTATATGAGAGTAATTTTCTATAAGTCATGATATTTTCAGAGTCCATAAAAAATAATGTAGCTAAGAAAATTAAAAAAAAAAAAATTAAAGTTATCAGAACATCACCATATTTTCATTTATGCGGATGTCAGTTCTTTCCCAACTTCTTTTGGATCTGAAAATGCGGAGTTAAGGTGTTGCCAAAACCCTTTGTTCATCCAGAGCACATCAGTTATTTAGTAGTAAAGTCAGACTATTTTAAAGACAAATTTCCTTTAAAATGTTACCAATATATATTAATTGAATTTAAACATGCATGAAGAATTTGCCCAAAAATTGGCAATTCAGATGAATCTCCTGAGCAAATATCTGAGGTTCTTGACCCCTGTCCTATCTTCTGATTCTTCTCATAAAACCTTTTTCACAATTGTTATCTTCTTTTTTTCCCTGCCTTGGCACATGCTTGTGGGTAGAAAAGAAAAGGAGGTAAGTTTGTTCCGATATGAAAACAGTGAGATAAAGCGGTGTAATTATCCAGTATCTGTGCTAGAGTGCCCTTGGATTCTAAAAACAATGAATTCTGATTCATCCACTAATCCAATGACACTTTTGTGATTTCCCCATAACTGCTGGTCTGTATCCTAAGTGGGTGGAAGTATCATGACTTCTTCACAAGGCAGATGCCTTTGTCCAGGAGAAAAGCAGGCACAGGAGAACTATAAGAAGGAGGACTGAGGGCCTCTGTTCCCCACACCAACATCAGCTAACTTGGCACATACATTCACTTACACTGTGACAACACATTTGTGCAGTGGCCCTGAAAGGGCAACGTTATAGCAAATGCATTTCAATTCAAATGCATAAGGAAAATGTGCACTTCAACTAAAGAATTCCTGCATCTTACAGTATCTGTAGCAGTGCAGCAATCCCAGCATCTATAGAGCAATGTCTAACACCAACAGCACAGCATCAAACATCTCTGACAGCACAGCAAAGGGACCTCAGATGAAGAGCAGAGCTCTCAGTGCCACAACCAGTGCCACTCAGCAGCTATTCTGAAACACTATCGAGACACTACATTAGAGAAGGCATAAGAGGCTGCATATAAAAATAACATTATATTGTCTTTCTATAAATCATGGGGTGCTGTAGTCTCATCTTGGCTACAATACTGGTCACCTTGTCTTAGGAAATGTATTCTGAAGGCAGAGGCAGAGATTGCTCACAGAGGAGTGATGAATTATCTAGGGTATCTCAAAGATTAAGAGAGATTGAGAAGATTAGGACTGTTTACCTTGGAAATAAGAAGAGAGGACATGATCAAAGTATCTGAAGTACTTCAAGAAGTGTCTAAAAGACAGAGTGGTATGACTGAAAATTGCTCTTTTCTATGTCTCAGAACACAAGACAAGAGTTGACTCAATTAATTTAAAATGAGGAGGAATTAAAACTGACTCATAGGAACCTGAGCGTACTAACAGGCCCTTGTGACCCTGCCTAGTCTCCCAGATGCCTCCCACATCCTTTCCCTTTCCAAGTAGCCAAGGACCTCATTTCAGCTGAGCCCAGAACCACTATCAGTACCTGCCCCAGAGATATCTCCAGCATCCATATCAACGTGTCACTGTTTTTATCTCTTTGGCTGACCATATGTACTGCTTCCATCTCCCTGTTGCTCATGGGGCCAGCAGAGCCAATAGACATTATGACCTTGCCCTGTCCTGCCACGCTGTGTGGAGTGCCCCCCCTCAGCTCCTGGTCCTGTTCCTGGGGGAGCTGTTTGCCTGCAGCCATCTCAGGCCACCTGGTGCAGGAGGCCAAGCTCATGCAGCCCCATGAAACCCCCTATGGCCATCAAACCCTGAGGGCTGGTCAGCATGTAAAAGCAGAGCACAGCCCTGCTGGCTGCCTGATAAGGGGGTTTAGCTCCTGATGGTATAAACCCCGTTAGGATTCCTCTCTCCACCAGTCTTTAACTAGGCTATGCTGCAAATCGAGGTCCAGAAATCATCACGTGTTTCTAAATCTGATAAACTATCAAACTATCAATGCATGACTAATAGACTAAAGATATTGGAAACTCTTTAGCAAAACCAAAGCTTTTATTTGAAAAACTCAGCTTAGTCACCAGAAGTCACACAAGAGCCCATGTCACATGATCTGTGAATTGACATGGCTGTACATGTCTCTGGGTATCCAAGTTACCTTGGTTAAGAGTGATCTCAGGTATCCCTGCACTCTATTGCTTATCCAGATGACCTCGAGGGTCTCTCAAGCATTCTGTGATTCTGTGATACATTAAAGAATAGTAGTTTAAAAATTGAATCCTTTACAGATCAACAACTTATGAAAAGCCATCAATCTCTTCCTTTGAAGAATAAAGAGTGGGCATTATTTTTACTCCATCTCTGTCTAAGGCACTAGTCTCGTGAGACTTCCCTGCTCCTTAAAACAGGCCTAGAGGACAGTGTTTTCCCACAGTTGAAAGTTTGAAAAGCTAGCAAACTTTGTGTTTCCTTTATTAAAATGCATTGCTTCTGCCCTATAGGACCTGAAAACCCCTGAAGGACCTTCATAAATAGTTGGAGTACTTTATATTTGCACTTCTACTTTCCAGTTAATTGATATGCGCTGCTCAGCTAAGACCAGGCTCCAATTTTCACATGCTGGCCTTTGGCTTCCTTTCACGTACATAACATCAGTGGCTGAAGTAAAATTTATAGTATAAGTTATTCCAATTGTGAATTACATTTTTTTTTCCTTCTTATAAAGATGGGCTAATTATTAAATTAAAAGGAAGCACATAATTTTTGCTGTATACATGCAAAAAAGCTTTGAATATTTGTTCCTGTGAATATGGCTGTCACTAATACAGCTGATATTTTGTCAGATCTTAATCAAGGTTCATTTTTTTGGCTTCTTCAGGTACATTTCCCTTTAACTTGAAGTTGTAAAATATGAAGATAACATTAATTAATACTAGAGGTCTGAGGGGAGATAAGAATCACCGAGGCTCTGTCAGTGGTCCAAGAAATATTTGTCTTCATAAGTTTAGCTTTACCAGGAAGATGATGTATGTGTTGAACTTAAATTTGAACATGGAAATTAAAATAAAGCATTTTCTTGAGTAGGAGCTGTATGTATAACTAATACAGCTTATCTGACATTCAGTATTCCCAAGATCAGCATGCTAACAGATAGGTTTTAGGAGCTCAGATTTGCTTCTGCTCATAGATAAAAAATTCTACTATATTCATCATTAAAACCCACATAAATGCCTATTAAATGACAATGAGGAAAAGTTCTGAAAATCAGGAGAAAATTTTGATAATTTTGCTGCATATTTTTGTCCAAGTAATTATCTTACTTTGAAAGTGTCACTTAAAGTATTCACAATAAATGCAAGAGTCAAACCAGTGCTCCAAAAGGAAAAATACCAATAGTCACTTAGCATTTTTCATCAAAGGATCAGTGCAATCAAGAATTGACAGGGTTTTTTTCCATGAGCATGATGAAAAATTTAATCCTTTTGACCTCAGTAAGTATGCACAGGAAGATTGTTATATTTTGTAAATCTTGTCAAAGCTGGAGCAGGATCTGGTGACCCTGGACAACGGAATCTTGAAAAATCTCTCCACAAAGGTGCTTAAAAGGGCTCTACTAAGGTATATTCAGATCATGGTTCAGGTGGTCCCAGGTCTGAACTAGATTAAATTGCATTAATGTCATCCTTACCTTGCTTCAATCTAGCTCTTATTCTCATGTCATACTATCAAGGATCAAAGCATAACAAGAATACCTAATACCTCATAGCATAAAGATTTTTCCAGTAGAGTGGAACTTGTGAGATACAAGGACATGACTCAGGCAAGCTATGCAGAGTCTTCCATAAGACATTTTGTATATGGTCCAATAATAGAGACCTTGAATTTTAATGACAAGAAGCCCTTTTACAAACAGAGTCTGTTGATTGAAACAGCATCTATTGATTGAAGCCCTCTTCTTGTTTGTGTTTATTTTTATCTGAGTATTAGGCACACAGGAAAAAAAAATAAAAAGGATNAAAATAAAAAAGAGGGGGGGAAATGGTAGAGATGGGGTGAAAGATTTATGTGAGACTGATGTGATTCCATACAGTTGTTTTTCAGTTGCGCTCAAATAGCCTACCTACAAGCTGCTTCAGAGAGCAAAAATCCTTCTCCCATAGTCATGTTTCATTTCCTAAGCTTGCTGTATTGCCAAAATGTTACATATGTGGGAAGAGGCCAAGAATAAGTGTGACAAAGAATATTATCATGGCAAGAAAAGTTACAGTTCACTTCCCAGAATAGCATGATCTCCAATGTTTATTTTAGACAGTACATCAAAATCAGGAACAGATTCTTCAAATAAATGAATTTTTAATTTGAATCACTTATTTGGAGTATTTTGATTGTCTTCATTTCACATGCAGACCATAGGCAGGTATTTAAGACTTTTAATTTCACAGAAGAACACATAACAGAGCAAATGGATTTTTTCTTTATGGCCTTCTTACACCTTATAACTATCTAATGGACCCAATATAAATCTGCAACTTCTCAAGTAAAAAATGAGACCATAGGTCTTATGTTGAGTCCCACTGCACTCCACAGCCTTATTAAAGAGAATGGTTTCCTGTGGTGTTAAAAGTTATTCAGCAGGCATCAGTTTGCATTAAATATAGTACCCCTAAAAATCTCATTTGATAAGGAACTGAGTGTGGTGTTAAAGATGTTTCCTCAAGGAAAGTTCAGCATTTCAAATTAATGATTTAATCTTTGAAATATTATAGCTACAAATATTAAATTGTTTAAGAGTAGTAATTATAAAGTGGGTATTATAAATAACAACATATGGCACCGCTGTGAGTATGAGGCTGAATTAATTCCTGAGGCTCTGATGCCATTCATAAAACTCTCACAGTTTATGACTGCAGCTGAGTTCTTGAGTGAAATACAGCCTTGTGTTTACTCCAGGGCTATCTATTATGCTCCACGTTATTCAAATGGATTCTAGGGTTGATCCTCATGCTTTGCCTCTGAATTGTTTTCTCCCAATCACTAATGCAAGCTTATAAGTTTTTCCCTTAATACAAGCCCTTATTTTATTCAAGAAAGAACACATCTGAACAGAGACATTGCCTTATTGATGCAACAAATCACATAGTCCACCAATTCACAGCCTTTCAACATTCATGGCTGGAGTAAAGGGAGCAATTTCATATGGAAAGGAAGATTTAGAGGCATTTAATTCAGTTTTTCATCTGGATAAGAGAAACCAATTCTGGGCAGCCAGCTGGCTTTCCACAGATCAACCTTGATTCATGAAATCTAAATAATGCTATTATATCACAATGACCTTCTTGAAATGAATCTAAACATAAACCTCCTGGAAACAAGGCTCATCAGCCCAGCAGGGGTAGGCACAAAAAGTTCCTGATATGGAAGTCTCCTACAGAAATTTAAGAATTCATCCTACCTTGACAGAGTTGCTATACAAATCAGAATAACTGAGCAGTAGGTAAAGATAAGATATTATAATGGCATTGATATTATCATAAAGCTATTATTATATAGCACTGCAGTACTATAAAGCTGGTAAGAACTAGAATGCCATACATGAAAGTTTTTGAGTGTCTTCAGAGAACAGTGTTAAGGATGAATGTGGCTTTACTAAGGGAGTGTCTGTCCTGTTTCATATCTGTTTCAGAAATATTACTGGAGGCCTACTGTAAACCTAGTACAAGGAATCTGAATTCTTCCTACTAAATTGAAGGGTCTCTGTGCAGGAAGTACAATTTGATCACAGAAGCAACAAGCATGCAGTTTCTATCCCATGAAAATGTAATTATTTATTACGAAGCACCAAAAGTTTGCTGAGATCAATAAAAAATAAATGCAAGAGTAATGTCCCTGGTTTACAAAATGTGAAAACAAGGGAATGTGAACAGTGAAAAACAGATTGACTTTGGAAAGATAATTTAACAGTCTGTGTTCAACTGAAAAATTTCAGTAGGATTTGCATGAATATCTAGACTTTTGATTAATGCATCATCTTACTGCCATTTCCTGGTTTGGGCCCTCCAGTTTGAATATGCATGCATTATTTTAATGAGAGTATTTGTTTATTATTTTAGCTTCTGCTTATGTTGACAAATTAAACATTCTTGAGAACATTCACAGAAATTAAAGTCAGCTGCTCTGAAATGGCCCACATCCAGGTTGTCATTCTTCAGACTCCAAAATTTGGGACCTGAGGCAAAAAACTTATGGGAAAGGATAAGTTATTTGAATGCCTTATCTCCCAAAGTATGATAGAATTACGCGGGAGACTGCCAGCTGGCATGAACCACCTAATCTCTATTATGGTATGAACACACTATGTCTAGAACAAAGTATTTACAAGTTTGGGGTGGGAAGTAATTTGCTGGATGTAAGTTGTCTGCATCTGCAGAGGTGATTATTCTCCTTTCCCACTACATTCCTTACAGTAGGACGTAGTTTCGCCACTGTAAGAGAACAATCCCAAAGAACACTCACTCTTAACATTTTGGATTGTAGTTCTGATTCTTCCAGCATGCCACACTAAGATCTTGGCATACTTTCCAAATGTATGCTCTGATTTATTAAAATGAACCCCGAAACTGTGGAACATTCTCTGACTTCTGGTTCTGCCCATGCTGGTCACCTTCAGTGAAGCTGAAATTAGATGGAAGAGACAACACTGTTGCTGTGGAACTGTTTTCAAGCCATTATCTACATGAGAATCCAATTCTTTTCAGTCCTATATGACTCTGGGTCTACTAGCTTCTTTAAGCCTTAGTGGCATTTGTTAGGTTTGGGACACCTCTGAAGTGTGTCAGTGGAGATCATTCCCTTCATATTGCCTGGTTATGACACCTCTAAGGTATAAATATGGCACGCACATATGGTCATTTGATAGTCCATCTACTCATATGGACTCCTAATTTGTCTTTTCTCACTCAATACAGAGTTTCTGCTGCAGCTCTGTAGCTTTTCTTGGACATTCATGCCCAATTCTCAGGTTTCATTTCTGTGAAATTATCAAGACTGCAGTATTTGGTTTAATTGATCAGCTTACACGTTGCTGCATTCCATAACCTGTCCTTAAATATTTTGCATTTTATAAATAGCATTTTAACACTAAAACTATGCTGTGTTACAAATAAAGTTAGCTATGCTGCTAGAGAGCTTGCTATGTAAGGATTTTTTTCTGTTCCTCAGGAAAACTTGGCAGAGCATTCAGCCTTAGGAACAAAATATAGCAGCTGTAATTACTCAATGCACTGATTAGAATAATAGTCTGTATTGGGTGATCATCACCTAAAATCCCAAAAGTTATTTCTCTATATTTTAAATCAATTCCAAATCAGTTTCATATACCCCAGCACAAAACAAGAGTCTGTGAATATTAATCTGGATTTATGCAATTAATTCTAATAAACAGAAAATGTATCCTATTAAGAAAGATGAAAAATTTTACAAACCTGCCAAGATTAAAAGAGGCGCACCTTTTTCACATCCCTGCCCATAATGCTATGCTGTTGGAAGATTACTCTGGAATATTAGTAGACTACAAGTAGTCTGCAAGCCTCAAAAATATTAATTGGGTGAATAAAAATTACATTGATTGTTAAAAACACTTTGAACAAAACTAGCAGTTTTTCCAAGAATGAGCGCCCGAAACTTTATGGAATTGCTTTTTTACCTTTGCTATCTTGCAATGAATGGTAAAATTGCTTTCTGTGTACTGTCCTATTTCTAGGTCTGGCTGTGAATTGCTGCCCTAAATAATGAACTAAAAATACGAGTTCATTTCTGTACTGTATTATGAATGTGTTATTGTCACAGCAGGCAATTACAATCATTCACAGTGTGAATATGGGGTTTGAATCGTAAATTGTCCTGAAAACAGTCTTCTCCTGTGAATTTATGAATTTTCAATCTTACCTCTCGATACTGGTTAATATTGTGTCACCATTTAACACTCAGGTTATTCAGCAGAACAGGCATCATACCTCAGAAGTCATGTAAGTGCAAAAAGACTTACTGGACAATAAAAATAAGTTCTTATGACAATATAATTAATGGATATTATACCTTTATAGAATGAAGATGCAGGCAATAAATACAAGATATCATAAAAAAAAATCTTCTACTACTGCTGCTAAGAGGAAAATTTTTAAAAATAAGTTTTTCGGGGTATGAAAAAAATGTCTTTATAGTGTCACCTAGTATCATTTATCTAGGGAGGGAGGAACAGTTTTCTATAGACAGGGAGGAAATGTCTACCAAGCAAAAAAAGAATAAATACTGCATTAACAAGACATTTTTGTACCTGTGATTGGAAGATTTGTACTTTTCGGTACTATGCACTCAAGTTTTAAAGAAAAATCTGTTTCTATTAATATGTAATGACAATGTACCTTACAGTGAAAGATGTCTTCAGTGAATTTTGAGGCAGGAACTTTTCTGATTTTCTACTTGTGCTATGTTGCTGCAGTAGTTCAAAAGACATTCAGTAAAAAAACTTACCTGAATTCTAAAGTACATCCTTGATGTTTAAAGCAGGAACATGAAGTTAGGTATTGCTACACTTTATCTGATTTTCGATGTTGATTTTTTTTTCATCTTCTGAGAAAAATACTGATTTTTTTAAAACTTCTTCTGCAGTTTTTGAGCCCTCTTGTAAAATATGTCTTCTTTTTGGTTTTTCAGTAACCTACAAAGAATCAAACATGGTCACATGGTTTAAAAATAATTGTATGGAAGCAATTAAAAGATTATTCTTTAATGGCTAATTGAAACAGAAAATTTTCATCTGTCATCCATTCAAAATTCAAGATTTAGTTTCCAGAGGTTAATGATTGCATGCACAATTTCTTTCACTTTCAATTTGTAAATTATCTTCATGTGGATTTTTTTTTTCCTTCTAGAAGAAAAATCTGGTTTCAAATTCTGCTATCAATATGTTGGTTTTAACCCAACATTTGTTACTATGTGTTGGTTTATCTTTTTTTGGATTTAGTGAGAAAAGCCTTGTAGAATGCTGAGATTGCTAAATACAATTGACCTTTTAAAAATTACCCTTATGGTATGTCTATATGACTAAGCCTTAGCCCTTGTTTGTTGTAAAATAATTAATGAGATTGTTTAAAGCATTGAAATAAAATAGGTCCAGAAATGTCATGAAATATGTTACAGTTGATGTGATTAATAATCTCCACACTATGTAAATGAAATCATATGGATTCTTCTGTAGATACTACTATCACCAAGCAAGAAAAGAATATGCATAGGTTTCTCTTCCATTTATGGCAGCACCAAGGGAATAAACAATACTGATGAAATTATTAAAAAAATAGTAAGACACACAAACCTAATTGAGTCTCTCAGTCATTTCAGTGGAGGTTAGCACCTAACTCATGTGTGAGATTACCTCTGCACTATATAGGAAAGGTACATTGATTTGGGAACTAATTTACTCTACTGGGACCTCTGCTTTTGACATACGATTTTATCTTTTTCTAGGGGAAAAAAAAAATCTTGCTCAATACACAAGTTTTGCAGCTGTTTTTCTTTCCTTGAGACAAGGGTCTTGGATGCTTAATTGCTGTGAGGAAAGTAATACAGCTAAGGAATACTATCTGACCCATTTGCAAGAGCCACTGGAATAGGTGAGATTGTAAAGCATGCTTAACTGTTTCAAGATTTGCAAACCTTCAGCTCAAATGTAAGAGAAGACTCGTTTCTCTTTTTTTGTCTTATGCTAGATGTTTTTCCCCACCAACACCTTGCCCATTATTCTTGTCTAAATATACCTTGTGCTAATTTGAGCTTTTCCTAGCCTATGTCTATATTGAAAAGAATCTTCATAATTTACAATTCAAAAAGCACAAAGCCAAAAAATACTAAAGTAACTTTATGTACACTAACTATGATTAATTATAGCCTATTCTCTTTACATTCTTCTATGAAGAATGAGAATTTTTGTCACAGAGGAGCTTGCTATGGAGGCATTAGTTTTGTTTAGTTTTTTTCTTTGCTTTCTTAATTGATTTGAACAATGATGGAGGTTTCAGCATGGGCTACCATTGCAAATCACAGGTAAATTCACTAAAGATGCCATTCAGGATAATCTCTAGAGTATTTGAAGTCTTAATATAAGTGAAATACTGTGACTAGGACACAAATATAAACAACAGAGATGCTACATTTTGACACAAGCTATAAGCAGGAATACGTAAATAACTACCTCTGCCATGGCACAATCTCATTTGGACCATGAAGGAAGCAAGCTCCATAATGCCCATGGCACTTTTCTGGTGCTTCTTACCATTAGATTGAAGTGATGTACAGACACTGCCTCAGCTTGTACCAGGATTTAATTTCTCTTAGTTCCCAAGTGCAGAGGTTCAGACAGTAACACGTGCTGCCACCTCCTTCTGGAACATCAGAACTACAAGAAGACACATCAGCTGGCGGGTTAGCTTAAGGATAATGTGATGAGAGAGTCCATTTATTTATAAAACATTATAAAAGAAAGAGTGAAGTGATAAAGCACCCCTGATTTGTTCTCTTCCTTTAATGAACCTCTAGATCAAAAGCAATGTCAATGTACTTCAAGTTCATAGGCAATATTGACAGTAAGTGACAGATTCTGCTGCCAGTTGCTATTCACTTTGAGCAGTAACTTTTATCTTAGAGGATGCTATTGATGCTGGAATAGTATTTGAGATACTTAAGGATAACAGAATCCTGTATTAATGCAACACTGTTCCAGATTCAATTTGATTGCTTCTGTTAGTCACTGTGCATGTAATATTTATGTATCCTGTGTAAGAGATAGTAAGCAACTCTAAGGCATAAAAATCTGATTTCAGTTACACCATATCTGCAGGATAATCTGCAAAGTTTGCAAAAGAACCACTTGTTTCCCTTAGGGCCTGACCAAGCCTATACAGTCTTATCCAAAAGCAGCCTCCTTTATATTCTGAAGTGAGGAAATCTGAGGACTGAAAGTCCCTAAGCATGTCTGTCATCATCAGAGAGGAATGAACAAGGCCAGAGTGTTTTGGGTAACTGAGACCAGGAAGATCTACCTTGAAGTAGTCTCTAGAGAGAAAGGAGGGCTGTAGGCAAAAACTGACACCTTTGTTATCAACATTAAATCCCAACACTTTGGTACTGTCTGTCTACTTTGAAATTACTGATGTAGAGAAGGAAACTGGATGTGAGGAAAGAAAAAAAACAGACAATAAAAATAAACCTCTAATAATCCTATTTAACTGCTTAGTTGTGGGAGTTTTATTTTTATTTGATGCCTGCAATAGAAGGAAACTTGCCAAACCTTCTGAGGAGAGACTTAAGAAGAGGTGTTCAATAGTTACTTAGATCTTCCTAAGCAATAATCAATAAAGATTTGCAGCTTATGGAGCTGCAACCTGTCTAAAGTGTCTTTATATCTAATGGAAACCTTTCAAGTCTTGCTGCCTAAGCATAGACACCTTCATGTAGCTATAAGGTAGAGTCAGGAATGATTAGCAAAAAAAGCAGTCAAATAGGAAAGTGGGTTTATTTCCTTTTCCATAAAGATCTTGACACAAAGTATGTCACATTAAATTTTATCATTTGCACGGTGTTTGCCATATTGACATATGAGAAAATTTTCATTCTATAAGATATGGCAATATAACTTTCAAATCTTCTTTACTGCATTTGGGAATGAAGCACAAAATCTTTGATGAAATACACAGACACAGAGATATTTTAGACAGTGTGGAAGTACATATCACATCTTTTTTAAATCAGTGGCCAACATCTAAAAGTTCAAATTGCCTTCAGAGTTTTAAAATGAAAGTGAGGTTGTAGGAGGTACTGTCTAGTATTAGAAAAAAGAAATTATTATAACAGCAGTAATTTGGGTACACAAGCAGGTGCGTAGAATGCACAGAGAGCATCACCTGAATGAGGATGAGCAAACTCCTGTTACTCTTTTCTTTTTAGTTTATCATTGGGGAAGGGGGTGGGGTGGGGAGGGGGGTTAGGACTTTCTTTAGTTTTTTTTTTTAGGGTTTTTTTATCTGTTATTGATGGTATTGGTGATTGCTTTTTCAAAACCCCAAAGCATCTTCTACTCTTACCTCAAAAGCTGACATACTGACAAGTCAAGCTGACATTCATATACTTCAGATATAACATTGTTTGAATTCATGTTTCAATAGTAATTTGTATTCAATACTTGAATCTTTCCTTTTTGTTGTTTTACCTGGAAGTTACTGTTTCTATATCTCCATCTCTAAGTCATGGACTTTAGTACACTTGTTTTGAAGAGATGTTTAGTTTTGCCTATTTCATTGATTTTGTGAAGGTTTATTATAACATTTTTTACCCAGTGTAGTCTTTGTATAGTTGTATAGAGGATGCTTAAAAATATCTAGGAACTTAGAAGTAGATTTGTTTTTTAGCTTTGTGCTTTACACATCTTGTGCTGAATGTAATCTTACAAAATATCCCAGGAGGTATGGAATAGATGTAGTTGCAGTGGATTTTAATAGGAAACACAAGAGGTCTGTCTTTTCCAAATTTTCTGGGGATTTATATGTAGAAAAAACTTCAGACAGTCCTAAAAATCTGGAAAATAGGTTCAAATGAATAATCCAAAACTTTGCATTCCATTCCAAACCATTTTGTGGGAAGAAGCTGTTTGTTTACAGGATTTCACCACACCAAAGGTACAAAGAGTCAGAAATATTCCCATTTCTCATTAACCTGATAAAATTGAGGATGTAGGAGTTGACTGTACTTCAAATGCTGGCAGGGGGTTCTTTCAAACCAACATATGAAAGTCAAAAGGATACTTCTACACCTGAATAGCATATATTTATCACTATTATTTAATATGGTGATACATTCACTGTAATAACAACTTAGAGGTCAGCTGACATCAGATGGTCATATATAAAAATATATATTTAAAAATTTTAAAAGTTAGTTTGATTGGATCTGACATTTGCAGATAGTATTTGGGGTGATGTTTCTGAATTTTTCACCTGTGTTTGTTGTTTTTCTTGGTCAAAACAATTTATAACAAAAAACAAAAAACAAAAACAAACAAACAAAAACAAACAAACAAAAAAAACTCCTCCTTGCCCAAAAGCAAACTGCTGTTATGTGAGCAAACACAAAAGAATTCATTGTGAAATAAAGAAATTCCACAGATAAGATTGATATTCCCCAGTTTTGATTGTTAAAAGGCGGGGTTTTTTTTGACCTGTTCTGTTTATCTAGGCTTTCTCCATAGCAAATGCAGCATTTTACTGGACATTCCCAATAACACCCATCTATTTACTGCAGAAAACCTTTTCAGATGGGACGAGTTGCCTTCTGAAGTATCCTGGCTCTCTCTATCAGCTATAGAGGGAATCTAAACAATTTAAAATTTATTAAAAAGCACCAAATTTATATAAAATACACTTCTGCTATACAATTTTCTTGTTCTTTAGGGAATTAGATCAGTGATCCACAATGCACACGTAGTATCATTGTACACAGATGTTTGAAAATTTGAGCTACATTTTCTCATATCAATGTTTTAAACATTGTTATAATTGCTGCACGTTGTTGGCATAAAGAGAAATCACATGGCCAAAAGAAAACCATGCTAGCATTGCTTTTATTTTTTTAGAGTCAACTTGTATGTGTGTACAGAACTGTCAAGCTATAATTCAGGCAGCATCACAGAAAACTATACACTACTGTTCCACCTGCCCCCAAAAAACAGGCAACAGACAGATGCAGACAGGTTCAGAAAGACTAAATCACATCAATTAATTTATAAAGGCAGAATACTGGGGCAAAATAATAAGAGATCTGTTTAACTTTGAAGCCAAAGTGATGAAAAATCTAAGTTAAGGAAAGTTTCTATGTCACTTCTGCATGGCCTTTTGCTTTTGGTTATAGTATAAAATCAGGCAACTGCTAAACCAGAGCTCATGAGATTCAAACAGACATGATTTAGACACATCAGTTTTATCCATTTTATTGGAATTTTTTTTTAAGGCTCATGAATTTGCTTTTGATGTTTATTGAAATCATGTATTTAATGAGAAATCAGGGTAGACAAAATGTACTCAAATTTAAAGAATATAAATAAGATAGGGAATTGTAGTAATTTAGAGACAGTTTTAATAAACGTTTTATTATTATGCAAATACTTAATTAGAAAAATAAATTCAGCTTGACTTGTAAACAAACAAAAGATGATTAAACAATTACTAGAAAAACAACATCTGCAAAAATAATCTGAAAAATACACTTTTAGTATTCTGAAATCTACTATGAAATAGTACTCTGAAATCAGAAGCAGTAATAGAAGGTCTTAGATTAAGATGGACAGTAACCTATACGATAGCATAGTGCCTACTTTGTGAATAATTTTTTAAAAATCCTTCTCCAATATGCTATTTGAAAGCTGTTACAGTATCCTTTTTCTTATTTTCACACATATAATCAGGAGGGAACAGCTGCAGGAAATAATTAATAAAACTTTCACCTGGATGGTTTGTCTGAAGAAGGGTAACGAAAGGTGTGATGACAGTTTAAAACCATCAAAAGCCCTAGTTAACATCAAACAAAGGTATACAACGTAGGAAGCAATGAAGGTCAGAAGTCTAAGCCAAAGGTCTTGAATACCTTCTTGGCTCAAAGACAATTACTAAGCTATGGAATTTCCTGTTGAAAACTGTTTAGCTCTCATCACTTGGGTCTAAAAAATTTAGATGAGTGCCGCTTAAAACTTTCTAATGTCATGAAAATTGTTTCTTCATAATAGACCTCTAAGCATTATCTCTCATAGTTTCTTTCTAAATGTTTTCAAAGACATGTATGTAGAATCCAAAGACAGAGATTTGAATTTTATGTCTGTATAACATATAAATGCATTTCCCTACTTTAGAGCATTGATTAAGAAAACCTATATTTTTAACACCATTTTCATATTATTTGAATGGATACCATAGCAATACCGGAACAAAAAAAAAAAAAAAAATCTGAGAATCTAACAACTAGAAAACTGTTCTACTACAATCACAAATTTAATAAAACCCATATATACATAGCCATTTGTCTTTCAGGGCATTTGCTGTTTTTCTCATTTCTGTTCATTTTTTTGAAATAAAGAAATATTGTTTCATTCCGTTGAGTGAAATCCTATAGGAATTTAGTGGAATAACTATGGCTTCAATAACTGGTATTTTATAATACTAGTAGAGTAAAATGATATTCTCAAGCCAGTAGAGAGAGTTTTTTCCCTTTTCTCAACAAATACTAGAAGTTAACTACTGCAATCAATCACCTTTTCTCAGTGTAGCAAAGCCAATATGTATGAGTCAAATGTATCATAGCAAATGCCATAAAAAATGGTTGCTTATTCATGAGACATGATGATTGTATATCTTACTAGCTTCAGTCTGACTTCTCTCACTCTGACTTTATAATAAAATAAGCACTTGATTAAGATGTCAAGAGTTGGTTTTTTTAAATAGAAATTTTCTTTTTGTTCACTTTCTGCTTAATATTCCCCAACACCTACTATCAGCACATTAGAATTATTTTAAACTAGCAATAAGGCATGTTGGGACACATTGAAAGGCAAAAGGCAAATAAATTTTCTGTTTGATGTAGGAGGAGACACACAATATCCACAGCTAGTGTTCATTGGGCATAAAATCACCCTGATGGCCTTAGCTGCAGAGAGCCATACCAGTTAGGCAGAAAATACAACACATTTCTGACTCAAGAGTCTTTTTATTTCAGCTGCTTTTTCTCTGTGACTTCAGAACAACCTCACAAGATATACATGTCTCTTGTTGGCAAATATAAGCACTGAAATATAAGAGAGGATTCCCGTCATCTAACTGAAGACATTTAGGTGTAGGCCAAGCTGGTCAGGCTAGTTGAGACTAGTCTGTGGTTTCTGTCTCTCTAGAGATGCTTGTGGAATCTTTACAGATTACTGAGGGTACCTACACATCTTCTTCACATGAGTTTAGCCCAATTTTTGCATCTAAATATAGGCAAGTGTCCTCTAACTTGAGGTATTTTGTTTGAACAGAAGATGAAAATTTCCTCCATTTTTATAAATTTGGCAACTGAGGATTCAAGGGTATCTTTACATATAAAAAATCCTGCTATTAGTACATAGAATCGTAGAAACATAGTCATTAAGGTTGGAGAAGGCCTCTGAGATCAAGTCCAGCCTTTGAATAAACACCACCTTGACAACTAAACCAAGACTAAATGCAACGTTCAAGTTTTTCTTGAACTCCTCCAGTGACAGTGCCTCCACTGGGCAGTCCATTCCAGTGCCTGACCACTCCTTCAGTGAAGAAATTTTTCCTGATGTCCAACCTGAACCTTCACGGGCATAGCTTGATGCCATGTCCTCTCGTCCTGTCGCTGGTTTTCTGGGAGAAGAGGCCAATCCCCACCTGGCTACACCCTCCTTTCAGGTAGTTGTACAGAGTGATAAGCTCTCCTCTGAGAGCCCTTTTCTTGATGCTAAACACCCCCAGCTCCTTCAGCCACTCTTCATATGACTTACATATTACATATACATCTTAGGTGATTATATATCCAAGTAGAAAAACATTTCTATTTTTTTTTGTATGTTTGATTCCATTCAGGTTAGAATAGTACTTTCTTATGAAAGAGCTTTCAAAAGGCTTAATAATTTTGTATGAGTTTTTCAAATATAGTCCCAGCCTTTGCATAACTGAAGAGTTTGATCTCTTCAGACTTTTTCTCCAGATCGTATCCTCCTTTTATATTTTCAGTTCATACACAAGAGGAACATGAATATTTGAAGCAGATCTTGTTAAAACACACTAATTTTGCTTATGATACAGCACCTTGGAGCAGGGAAAAAAACTTGAAGAGACAATAATAAAAATAATTTCTAGCAATAAGGTTAAAGTAAACATGATCTGCAAGGTTAATGGCATTTAAACATGGTAGTTTTCTAACAGTTCTTTTGCAGCAAATAGGTATGTAAGAGTATTATACGAAACATCAAGTTACACAGTTTGAAGGGCCACCATTAAATTATTTTAAAGCCAGGAAAAGATGAAAATATGCATGCACAAAAAAAATACACTGTGCACATTAAAAATACTCCTCCTTTCTGCAAAGAAAATCTTCTCTTTTTCACTTCACTGTGACAGATGCAATGACCACTGAGCCAGGTTAATTTGATGCAAACAGATTGATAGTCATCATAGAGGTATCAGCATCAAATATGCAATTGATGATTAGTAATTTAATGTACCTCTCAGAAAACTGAACCTATAATAGGAATGCAAACCTTACAAAACTATGTCATCTCTAAAACAAAGAATAGCTCATATCTAAGATGCCCCTAAGTAAGGAATAAATCTTGTTTTCTGCCTGGGAATATTAGAATGCTTTTAAATTTAAAAAAAATGTGACCACAGAGTACAGTATATTATCAAAGTAGTCCTCCCCACCATTACACCAGATTCTATACATTTAACAAAATTTATGCATATGTGCATGTCCTGTATCATTGTTGAAGAATTTACCCCAAGAACATTTATTCTCCTGCCTATATTTCTAGTTGATAATAACATAATCATGTTATCTATATCTAAATCACATGCTGAATATGTACCAGTGTTTGAAGATCGTGCTTTGCAGTAGAGAGTACAAAATATTCATGGCATTTAGAAATATTATATTATTTACATATTATTTAGGAAGAATATATGAAACGTGATTAGAAAGTGTACGTGTGTAGCCTGCAGTATCTAGAGAAAATAATTATTCCTGAATGTTTTGAGACCTTTTAATATTTTTACTCTTACTTTTCACAGTATTTGTATAGAGGAAGTTTTTCTTAAGTGTATGAATAAATGGAGAAAACCAGTTATGGTCTGACAGACAAGAATTTGACTGATGAGGCAATTAAATTGTCACTAAATGGATTTTTTTTTTTTTTTTTCATTACTTGCTTGGTAGTAACGAAGCCAGAACTTCATTTGGGCACTGTAGCATGGATGGGAATAAGGACAAGAGAAGCCATAAGTAGGCGGTATCCTTGGGGAGGAAGCATGTTGCTGGGTATTGATCTCATTTTTGTGGTCTGCTGTTAAATATCCCTCAGAAAGTTAACCCAAATGCAACATAATGGGCTCCAAATTACTTCTATTCATGCAAACTAGAAAGATTAGTAACTCATTTTCCAAGACAGTCCCATACAAACTCATGGTCTTAGTTTGCCTCCAAAGAGCGAGAGAGAAGGTAGTTACATGATGTCTCAAACTAAAAAGTCAGCAACACTGAGTACAGTTTACTACTCCACAGGAGGTTGATATTGAGCATTCATGGCATCTTGCATGCCATTCTAGAGCTGGAACATCATTAAGCAAGGGCTAGAAAGAAATCTACACAATATTCAAGTTGTGTTTGTTGGAAAAGCAAACGTCTTGAAGATGATAATTGTATTTTTCAAATTTACTCTGTTATTTTAAGAAGTTTTTAGTGAATCATAACATTGAGAAACTCAGAATTACCAATTATTTCTGTATATTTTGGTCCTGAGTCCAACTTCCATACATTTTAGTTATAATAACAAGCATTTTACATATGTCTATAATGAATTCTGCACCTACAGTATTAGACTAGTACCAGGCTATTCATGTCCAGTTGAATTATTTTTCTTAGCAGTTCTCTTGAGGTTGTGCTGATAACAAGAAGCTGTAACAACGAAATACTGCTATTTTATTGATTTTTATATGATTGGGGAAGAGGAAGTGTTTTGTATGTTACATCTAGTAAGATTGAAATACCATATAATTTAAAGCATTTAAATATATTGCAAAATGCTTGTAGACCTTAAGGCCTTTTCCAAAGTAAATGAATATATGATTCAGTATTTGAAATACAGCACTTTAATGGATTCTTATGAAAATTTCCATATTTTCCTATGATTTGCAAATCTGAGTGGCTTAGCACATGTTTTTTGAGTTTACTGCTAAGGAAAATATGCTTAGTTACTGCTAAGGAAAATATCAAACAGTATGACATATTCATTCTTCACACTTTAAAATGCTATTCAGAAGGTTGAAATTCTGATGATTCATAAGGTTCAGATCACTGGTAAGAGTCAATATTGTATGTTTATATTGTAAGTAATCTGAATCACTGTAAGTGCTTTCATAGCTTTTTCTTTCACATACTGAAATAACTTAAAAAAAATTATGAGAGTATCTTCAGCATAGAATGAGTAATTGTACCAAGATCACTTGAAAATACGAACTTACACCTTTAGTCTTGGAGATTTGTGTCTGTGTGTGTGCGTGTGTGTGTGTGCGTGTGTGTCTCACAGAGAGATAGCAAACTGAGCTGAGGTAGCAAACTGAACTGTTACAAAATGTAATGTTTTATAAATTACAAAATTTTGTAGATTATGCAGATAATCTTTCTCATCTCTTTTATTCAAATGCATGTGATAATGGAGCTGGAAATGCATTTCTATTTTCTTACTATTAAACACTATTAAAAACTATTTCTCTATTTAAATGTGGCTCATAACATTTTTTTTTCCCTGTGGTCCTCAGTGTGGTGCAGTTTAAAAGCACTGAATTAGTATCATCAAAATAAGAAAATTGGGAGGAAGTAACCTATGGTTTCCATTTGTTCACTGAATGGTCAAAATACTCTTCAGTGGTCTTTTGTGTCTTTTGAGAAAAACATCTAGTGAAAAAATCTGTTCTGTTGAGACGAATCAAAGCAAAGTTTCCATTCAATCCCTTGCAAGTTCCATCTTCTAGAGTTTCTTTTGTTTGCATATTTTGTTTGACTGAATGAAATCTGAATAGCTTACCTTTCAAATAATCAATGGCTTCATTAATCACTAACTGGTATTCCCTGATGCATTGAGATTTAAATAGTTTTTAGGGAAAAAATCATTAAATCTTCATGTTAAAGTGCTTTACCTCATTTCTCACTGAGAAGTGTGGGAAATGTTGGCATTTTACATAGAGTTCCTCAGGGTGTTATTGCAAGTTGTCTGGTAAATCAATCTCTGAAAGAAGTTTTCATCTTGTGAATTCATGTGACATTACTTAATTCACTCTATTCATGTAACAATATTTAACTTACATAATTTGCAAAAACTTGAAGTGGCAATACTGTAATAAAATTTCAGCTCTCTTTGAGTATCTAAGATGATATATCTGTATTAAAAAATTAAACAGTACATTGCAATGCATCTATAAGTTTAATTTGATTGGATGGTCTTTGGCATGGTTTTGTTCTGGACCAGTGGGATCTAGAAATGTAGATTCCCACCATGGTCAGGAGGGCCAAGAGGATGATGAAGAATCTGGAGAGGAAGCCTTATGAGGAATAGCTGAAATCATTTGGTTTGTTCAGTGTGGAGGAGACTGAGGGGAGACCTCATTGCAGTCTACAACATCCTCATGAGGAGAAGCAGAGGGGTAAGTAACAATTTTTTCACTCTCATAACCAGTGACAGGACTCAAGGAACCAGTATGAAGCTGAATCAGGGGAGGTTTGGGTTGGATATCATAAAAGGGTTTTTTCACCCAGAGAATGAAGAGAGAGAGAGTGTGGAAGGGAGAAGGAAGAAGAGTGGAAGTGCTCACAACACCAAGCCTGGCAGAGTTCAAGAAGCATTTGGACAATGCTCTTGAGCATATGGAGAGACAGAACTATTTTAGAAGTCGCAGAAAGTCTTAAGCAAGAAAAATTAAAAAAAAAAAATAAATAAAAAAAAAAAGACAGAACATCTGGAGCATTATTCCTATGTTTTATGAGGGACAAAAACACTGAACACTTCTGTTTATTGTTTTCTCACAGCGTTCCTACACATTCTCCAATATCCTGGGCCTCTTATCAAGAAGACATCTTTCCAAGAAGGCCCAGAAGCTCCCAAAGCACAATTTAGAAGCCATGGCACAACTCGGGAAGCTCTGCTCTAATCTCAGCTCTTACAAAGGTCTCTCCTCAGCACTGGCTAAAAGAGTGCTTGACTCTCCCTAATCAGGGGTCATCTCCAACAAATACTACACATACCTGGGACAAGAACATCAAGGTATGCTTCTTAGAAGCTGCTAGAGCCACTCAGGCCCAAACATTTGTGCATCCCTCATGAAGTTCCACAAGGGGAAGAGCAAAGTCCTGTACCTGGCTAAGAACAGCCCCATGTAACAACACATGGTGGCAGTGACACAACTAGAAAACAGCTTTCAGAAAAGGTCTTGGTGAACAGTTTGAACATGAGCTGGCAGTGTGCCCATTTGGCAAAGAAAGTGAGTAGTATACTGGGCTGTATTACATGTAGTATGGCCAGGAGGTTGAGGGGCATCATCCCTCCCCTCTGTTAGCACTGCTGAGGCCACATCTGGAGTTCTGTGTCCATTTCTGAGCTCCTCAGTGCAATACAGATGTGGAAAGGGGCCAACAAAGCTCCTCTAATTTGATTATGGACCATCTCACCTATGAGGGAATGTTGAGAGTACTGGGACTATTAAATCTAGAGAAGAGAAGGCTCAAGAGAGGTCTTGTTAATGTATATCAGTTCCAGAAAGGAGAGTGCAAAGACGCAGCCGGACTTTTTTCAGTTTTAGTGACAAGACAGGAGGCAATAGAGAAAAACTGAAGAACTGTGTTCCATCAGAAAATCAGTTAAAACTTACTGTGAGAGTGACTAAGTGCTGGAACATGTTGCCCTGAGATGTTGCATATTTAAACAATGGATTTTACCATTTCTCCTAATTCTAACCACGTAAACCAGCCTAGAACCTCTCAGTAGTCAATATAAAGAAATAAACATGTCTGGAGAATCACTAATCCATATATATATATATATAAAAAATTGTTCTCTAGAGATACATCTGTCATTTTGTCAATTATAGCAGAATCAACACAGTTCTTAGATTTTATATGAATGCAGTAAACTGAGATGAATTCTATCTCAGCTATCTACATATAGATGATTGAAATGCTGAAAAATAAAAGGAAAGCCAAAAAAGCGCTTTGAACAGTGTATTAGGAAAATTCATTTTGTTAAGGTATTTTATTCCACAATTATTGTCCTCTTCAGTCAGGAGGTGCATTGTTCTTATGATCAGTTTAATAATAAAATTATAAAGTGTCAAATGTTGCTCTCTCTAAAATAATAGAAATAGTGGCTAGGCTGCAAGTTATATATGGCTTTGGAATACTGTTTAGGACAAGTCATTGGAAATACTAACTGTACAGTTGTCACTTTCCAACAAGAAAAGATATGCAAATATTTTTATGTGGTTGTTGAGTTCTACAGTTTTCTATGGCAATTTTACTCATCTCCCAGACTGAAACTTGACAAATAAAAATCTAAATAAAAATATTATTTTCTAATATTTCTGATTTATTTTTCTTGTGGAAGAAGGTTGCTGTAACAGCATCAAAGAAGGCATAGTCATTTTTTTTTTTTTTTCCAATCTAACAGTAGGTGGTGTTTGGAATATCTGGGTCAAAACTTCTAATTTGCCTGTTTTTTTTTCTTTTAGTCTATTGTTTCCTTCATGTTTCACATAAATATGGTTTCTAATTTCAAAGAAAAACTTAGGCTATGTATAACATGCATGATAACATAGCTTTTTTTTTTCATTTCTCATCCTTTGTAGTATTTTTGCACTCAAATCATGGTGGTGAACAATGACTAAAGAAATAGAGAAAAAATATTGCTAAGACTTTATTAGTTTTGCATGAAACATGCAAAACCAGAATACAGGCCTCAGAGGTCTTAATATTATTCAGTTTCATTGGGTATGATCTCAACATACCAGCAATATGATCCTTCAGAAGTATTCTGCAGAGTCACATGTTGATAGAACCACATATGATGAGGAAAAAAGGCATCTGTAATAAGCATGAAATAAAATGGTTCAGAGTTTTAGTTATATGTATAAATAAGAAAGTTTATGTCTTATAAACATTCTTCAGAAGCCTAGATATAGCTTTGACCTCAAACATTAATTCTGCAGCCCTCCACTATAATTGCTATAAGTGTTCAGAAATTAGGAATACGGATAATAGTAAATTATAAGATTCTTCACTTAAAAAAATAAAAGAAATCAAGTCATAGATACGGGGATTTGGACAATCAGTAAAAGTAACTAACTTTTTCAGAAGTAAAATCTGCTTGCAGGAAAAACTGGTGATACTTTCTAGCCTTTATTTAATCTCTCTTTATGAATACAGAGCAATATTTGAAGTCATGATATTTTTTCCTGTGTTTCTTACCAACCTACATTCATATGGATTAAGCAGCCATACACTTTTTAAATTGAAAGTCAAAGCAACTTGGTTCCAAGAATCATTTAAAAACTTGTCTTCCAAGAATTACTTGAAATTTTTTCACACTGTTTTATTTCTTCTATCTTCCTGATTTTTTTTCAGTCTTCCTTTCATGTTTTTTCCTATACTTTTCCACCCTGTTTTCCTTCTCAATGCTTTCTTAATTTTATGACTCCCATACAGTCATACTGAAATAATCTGTAATGCTAATATCGGCAGAATCACTGTTCGTGCATCAGTCTGTTTGCTAAACTGACTTTTTTTTCAATCCTTACACATTCAGATTTAATTTACTTCTTCTGCTACTGCCTGTAAAAATGTGAATTTTATCCTTTTCCGCCTTACAAGCAAACAGGTACTATAAGTATCTAGTAAACACCTATGAAATAATAAATATTTTGCTGTAATTCTGAGTGTAAAGTCATCTTGATGGGTTTCAAAATAATGTTGCAGAATGAAAATCAACTTTATTCCAAATGAATATAAGACTTGTATCTCTCTTTACCCTTTTCCATCCAATTAAAATATATCTTTGTTTTTCTCCCGTGTATGCTGGGAAGAAGAACTGAGATAAATCACCACCTTTATATAAAATTTTTGTACAAGAGCCTTTGTTTTTAGGTACATCAAAGCCTTATGAGACTTACTTCTCCAGAAAAATAAGTAAAATACATTCGTTACAGTTTCAGTTTGTATAAATTAATAAATTTTATCATCTGATACTAAAAATGGCTCTAATATAAAAATAAATAATGTAGTCTTGATAAAAGAAATTGGTTTTTAGAAGAAGGAGACAAGGCTTTCATGAGCAAGGAATGAGAAATGTTTCTAAACATAGGAAGAGACATGGAAAAAATAGCAATGTCAGAAGCTCAAAAGGCAGAAGATCAGAAAGACCCAAGAAAAGAGCAAGTGAATGGGGGGGAAAGCGGGGGGCAAGATCAGAAGCAAGAAAAGTGAACAACAATTTGTGGTAAAAGAAAATCAAGTAAATGAATGTGAGACAGGGAAGAAATCATGGTACAGTGGTTTTTGCAGTGCAGTGACACAGTTATGAGCATATGGATAAAAAGGGTGTAGTCACCTTGATCCTATATAGGCAGAAAAGGATGCACCTAAATTTCCTTAGTCATCACAAAGAGACTTTTCCCATATTTTTATCTATTCTACAAGCCTGTGAGACCAACTGTGGAGATTATTCCATCAGTATTTCAACTGCTGTCATATTATTTCTAGATATGTCATATTATTTCTAGATATGTCATATTATCTCTAGATACATCAGTACACATAACAATCAATTCACAGTTAATAGCAAAACATTTTAATTGCCTCTAATCATAATGTACACTTCTAGTGCTAATGAACACTTCTGTAGGTAATGCAGAACATTTACAGCAGAAAAAGTTTTGATGTATGTCACACAGACATGCTGATACACCCAAAAGATCAAGCATTGGCTTTCAGAGTTAAAAATTTGAGTCCAAGCTAGTGTGAAATGATATACCTGAGGTATTCCAAAATGGATATGCAATGAAGTTCCTTAATGCATGTACATGTAGATAACCTCATGCAAAAATGGGAAGGCACAAATGGATTTTGGATTCACTTTTTTAAGATTTGGGCTATAAATCTGACATAATAGAATGGAATTAAATTCATTTGACTTTCATGCTTTGGTGAAAATGTCACAAAATATGAACATTCACAAAACAGACTTTTACTTTTGTACTCTTACTCTTCTGACACTTTTCTGCAATGATTTTGTTGTTTATGGAGAATCAGATTTCTGCTTATCTCAGCAATTTCTTTTTTTTTTTTCAAGTACAGATGATTCATTTCCAAACTGCAAAAATTGAAGGGTCTGACAGATCTAAAATATATCTTCATCCCTCATGGTCTGTAACTGCTTCTCTTTGCACTGGTTGTAATTCCCAGAAGTGTCAAAAATCCTTTTGAAAGATAGCAAAATGTCAGAAGTGGTACTAGAAAAATGCATCTCTTATTTCAGGGTGAGACATTGCAAAGTGGCTGTAATCAGTGAAAGCAGGAATAAACAGCAATCGAAGAAAGCAATTATGATCCATTCTTATGCTCTTTCCCAGAAGAAAATCTGCAGATGGCAGTCCAGTGCCTATCATGGAGAAATACATATTAAAAAGTAGGAAAAACCTGGAAAAATCCAGATCTACGTATCATTGTAGAACCAAATTGTTAGTATGATACTCAATATTCAGTATGAGACACCTGATTATCTGTGGTCTGTGTTCAGTTGTATTCAACTACAAAGTATGTCGCTCATGCCACAGCAATTTGATACCCTTACTATTTACCTTCTATCCTCTTTTTACAATCCCAGTGGTACATGAACAAAATAAGCTTCAAACATGCATTTACTCTTGCTTAGAAAGATGAACCAGTGCTGCTTCTTCCAAGTCTAATTTTTGAAAGATGTCTTCCTAGGGAAGGCACTCCTGTGAACACACTTGTGCCCTGATGGAAAGATGAATATTGTGGATTCATTGGGGAAACACCTGTGGTAACATGAGTTATGTCAGCTTTCTGGGAAATAGGTGACAAGGTAGGCACAGTGGCTCATTGGCAAACTGGCCTTTACGATTACAGAGTGCTTACGAGACCCTTGTCTTCCTCTGTGGAGCAAGCTCAGGACTTGAACAGTTTTTTTTTACCTTGACTGATGTTAGTGTAAGGAGTGACAAACCTGTCTGTCCTTCTCAAGGTGTGACTACTGCACATAGAGTGAGATGGAGTAGAGAAGGGTTGTTGAGCCTCTGCATCTATGGTAGGTCAAGATTGCAACGCTGCTGCCACTGGAACTACAGTTTCATCACTTTGTTTCTAAACAGAGGGGAGATGGGAGCCTAAATTGAAGCCGGAGCAACATCACACAGTGAAATCTGCAAGATAAAATAGCAGGTGCCCTGTCCATATCTGTCTGAAGGTCTGTGCTTATCACTGGTTAACAGGGCTAACAAAACTGGGCTTCTGTTTGCTATTGGAAATATGCATAAAAGCTGCTGCCTCATTGAGCTTTCTTTGCCTTCAGAGAAATGAGAATTTATTTCTTCTAAATACAGATCTGGCTACTGCCACTCATTCCTCCATCATTCTGACACTGCCTTTCTACAGTGCATTTCATCTGGAGCAACACTATTTTATTTAATCAGGAGATTCAGTGAACTGCTGTGAAGGCACTTAACAGTCACTTAGCATGCTGAATCTTTTCACTGTTAACTTTAAGTTCACTTTCCTTATAATCCATGTCCTAGGAATAGTCAAAAGGTTTAAAAGCTCAGATGTTAATACTAGGAGTTTGAAATATTAATTTCCTATCATATTTTAACATCAGAATTAAGATATGCTCACTTGAGTTTCAAGGATATTAAGTAAAAAGTTCATAGTCACAGGCCATATATGATTAAATATTTTCAGCAAATAATTTTGAACCACTAATCAGCACTTAATATATGTGTGAAATCTAATGTGGAGATTTACAGTGCTTATTGTGCTTTATGCTTCTGTGAAACTCCCTTATTTCATCCTGATGGATGGAAGTAGAGTAAACAATGTCACCTTCATATTTCCTTGTGGATGTGTTGTTTAAAGAGCTTCGCTTTTTCTTTAAATTTATATGGCTTTATTCCTACACAGAATGTCATCAACTTTTCCCTATTGAGCATTGAATTTAAAAAACTAGATAATTCTGTACACTGCTTATTTCATAAGATTTTGGGAGTAACTTTAAGTGTTGGCTTGCCTCATAATGTATTAAGGTCCAAATTTAGGTTTTATGATTTCCATAGGAAAAAACCCACAAAACACTGAGGTTTATTAAGTCCATAAATAGAAAATTTAATAGTCGGTTTAGGAAAGGACAGAAGAATTTTCTTACCAGCATAAAAGTCCATTTCTTTCCTACTGTAAACAGAATTTTTTGGCCAATTTTTAAAACTACCAACAATTCCAATTAAGGGATAATACTTTTACAATGAAAGTATTCTGATATGAGTAGTCAACTCTTCTTCCAGGAATAAACCATGCCCAGAAAAGATGAAAACCTTTCATGCTAACATAAACACACCTCCATTAAGATTTAGCTCTAGTTTGTAGAGGCTCATTCATTCCTTATGCTGTTCTAAAATTATAGTTTAACAGAATCCTGTTAGCATGCTTATTCCTGTAATATGAAATGATGATGTTCCTATCAAACTTGAAATTCCATGTATTCGGTTATAATTTTTCGATGGTTTGAACTTCAGTCAGTGTGAATTGGCACATCTCAAAATAGCACAATTTTCATCTTGCTCCTTATTTATGGCTTGCTCATAATAATAATTTATAGAATAAGGGGCTTATTTTTGCTATGACATAAAGTCATATTTTACAAAGGTCAACACCATTTTTAGCCATATTTCAATAAGCTGCATAAATTAACTATTTCTGAGTAAAAGTCACAGATTAAAAGTTGACTCCATTGTGATTTCTATAATTAAGACACTGTCCAAATATTTGATATCCAGCAGAAAAATAAAGCCCTCTGTGAGATCACTGCTTTCTTATGGCTTGTTGTTCAACAAACCCAGCAAATAAATGCCTGGGGCTATGAAGAGACTGTTGATGATCACTTAAAAGCAGGTGTAGTCCTGCCATAATCATAGAATTGTCCATTTTTTCTGAAGCGATTAAGGCAAATTTTTCAGATTGGTTTTATCTTCGTCTTCTTCCCCTCATTAAAAGAAACATTAAAAATGTAGAAATGCTAGTTGGAGTTCTATCCTGAAATTTTAGCAAGTAACACAGAAATATATATTAATGTTGGCTGATAATTCTTATACTGAATCTCATTAATCACTGGAACAAACCTTTCCTGATCATTTTTCCAATGGTCTTGAATGTGACCTGTGTTGTATGGCTGGCAGAGGACAAAACAAGTTCCAAAGTGTCCTTTCTGATAAATAGGAGGACTGTGTGTTTCCTCTTTAGCAGTCATCCTATGTAGCTTTTCATAAGGTCTAATCTCCTTGGGTACAAAACAGATGGCTGAAACTTAATAAAAGGGATACTATGGGGAATACAAGAATTACTTGTACCAAAACTAACTTTATGCTCCCTTATAGGGCCCAGATGAGCTATGATGTGAATGTTATCTCTGAGACTGCAGCCAGATTGGCATCTAATCCTGGTAAAGTGATAAGGCCATTAAACTGGATTTTATTTTTCTTTTCCACATCTGCCGACTTGAAGGTCTTCATTACTTCCTCTCACATATTCCCCAGATTAACATGATGTTTTTGCCACTCAGTGCTGTTACTGCCTGTGTTTCAGGCCTCTTGGGCAAAGCATAAGGAGATTCGTCTCTTTGGAGGGTATTGACACAAACAAAATACATCACATGAATTGTCTAGGTTTGTTGAAGTCAGTCATTAGTTTTTAGCTTATGCCTTGTATTTTCACTGAGCAGTCATGAATCCCCTATTGTTTGGGGACCAGAGAGTTTCAAGTCTTGCACCACTTAGGAACATTACTTCTGGAAAAATTGTTTTGAATACAAAAACTCAATCTTTTAAAGACCAATTCTGAACACAGACATGAATAATCTCTACCTTTTAGTCTCCATGCAGTTGTCTTGTTTACTCTCTGTAGAGCTTTGGGCCACAACTGATGTGCTAACACAGAGATGCCAAGGATGAGCTTTGGCAGGCAGCATCCCATGAATTCTGGTAGACAGACTCAGGCAGCACCTGAGAGCCCATTTCCAGATTCATTACCTGTATGGAGAGCAAAAAGCTTTTGTGTCAACAGAGGTTACATCCCAGAACACACCAGAGGCATCAGCAGAGACCATGCTGACACCACAAGAGGCAAGCCATCATTACAACTAATTAGCAGAATTGCATCTCTTCAACTACTAATGTGGAATGATAAAGGTACTAGGTGGAAGCCTAATCAGAAACCAAAGATAGAACAGAAAATTAAAAGTCAGGTTGCCAAAATAAAGGAAAATAAGAGATCTGGCTTAGTTCTGAACCTTCTGGTCTTTGTGGTGTATCAACATGCTCATTCTACGATTGCTAGCATTTTATAAAACACGTTAGGTTATATACAGTTACTAAAGCATTTTCTAGTAACCTAAGCTATTTGTTTATCTTGGATTCAGTTGGTATTTATTTAATTAAAAAATGCTTCTTTTTTTAGTATCTTCCTTTTTGCCTGCTGTCATTCGGCAATTCATTGTTCTAAGATCACTCCTTTGGCAGACTTTGCTGTCAAATGGATTTCAGCTGAACTGCTCAGTAGTTGAACTTGTTAGCAGTAGGAACTCTATTACACACAAACCAGCAAGACACGATTAGCAAGTGTCCATCACAGTAGGAAACACTGTCCAAACTACACTTTTCAGTTCCCAGGGAATTTCGTGTGGTAATATTTTTGGTGAGCTGGTGCAATTAGAGTGGGTACGTTTTGTATCCAGTCCTCCAAAAATAACATAGAATTTTCACGAGTGGAACTACAGAACAGAAATGTGTTACACGCTTAATTCAACAGAGATAAAAACTTGTATCATGAGTGGTATAATAAAGTCAGTCCTAAAAATCTTCTATGAAGAATCTCTTTGGTGAGTGTCGTCTTTGGGAAAGAGGTTGAGTGCTGCTATTACCGTTAAGATTGCACTAGTTTACTATTTTCTCTTATTTGTAATATTAATAAAAAACAAGACAATTCTATTTTTGAAATATCTTTTTTCTTCTCCTTATCTGAGGTAGATGTATAGCTTAAAAATACATATTATTTCCTTAAAATGCCTGAAAACTATAATCTCTGAAGTACATGAGTATCATTTTAAGTAAAACAAAGTGTCTTCTATAGTTAATTGCGATTCAGCAAAAAGTCTTTCACTCATTCTATGTTGCATAGTAACACAAAGTTTCCGTGGTAAAAGCAAACCAGCTTTTTTATTAAGTGGACTGTGTAAAAATAAATTCTTCTCCATGACTTAAGAACATGCTGTCACCTCTAAATTGTCCCCTGCATGTGGGCATTTCCTCCAGATTCCATATCTCTGCATCTGTGCACAGCCTTTGATGAAGTCTTTTTAGCAATTCAGCATTACAAAAGTCTATTTCTAAGACCATGTAAACTTATCTATAGATAAGACTGGTTGCAAATGGCAATTTGAAAGGGAAAATATTGTCTTATGCTGATGGTTTTTCATAATTTTCTTTCAAACATGTAATTTCAAAATAAGCATTGAATGTAAACCTTCCTAGACCCAAATACATATTGTGAAATAGTAAAAGTAATTTTGTGAGAATTAAATTTAGTTTAAGGAACACACATAAATAGTAATGTGGTTCTTGGGTTTTCTTTTTATTGTCATTAAGAGAACTTGTTTTATCATATGACACAAATCGATAATCTCACCTATTATGGACCTTTAACATTTTTTATTTTATGTGATTGAATTTACCTTTAATATACAACTAAAATTTTATTAACATTTAAATCACTGACTTTTATAAACTTAGTGTAATGCAATATAATAAACCAAGAAGGAAATTAAAATTATACTGAATGCAATTTTTTCTATTCACAGTTTTGTTTAGTTCATGCTAGCTTCACAGATAAGAAGAAAAATTAACTGTAAGAAACAGTGCAAAGATTTTAAACATATGGGAATTAAAACATGACTGTATGCTTTTTCTTTTCTATGTAAGAAATGGTTATTTCTACTTTCTTATTTCATTATAGAATAAGAACAAAATCCCTGTGTCCAGGCAGCAAGAAACTTTAGCAAATTTCTGACTTCATTCTTGTGATTCAGGCCTGCCTGTAGTTAATTTAAAGCTTAGTCCACTGTACACTCTGTGATAAGAATAATAATGAAAAGTAGTCAGCCCCAGGAATATCCTGGAAAAAGATTAATGTTGCATTTAGAAATTGTGAAAAGTGTTTATTTCACTGAAAAGTTATACAAAAGCCTTTTGGGTGCCATTGTTTTATATGTGAGATTAGAACAAAACAAATTGAAATTGTTTAAATCAATAACAGCTATCAGACAAAGATCTGCAATGATGTTCCTAAGCATTCACTTTTGTTCCTGGGTTCACAGTTCTGGGTTATCAAGAGATGGAAAATGATAGATAGGTATAAATTATGCACAGCTTCTAAGCTTTCTTCTTTTCTTTTAAAGATTTTAAAAATTTACTCAGCTCTGACTTCTGGCTGATGACAGCCTATTATTTCCTAATCCAAACCGTGACTATGCAGCAGGAGAGGAGAACATTCAAAGCAGTTTCCTTTGATGCACAAAGAGTTTCATCTTCTCCTGTCCTTGTTGGCTGGGATTACATCTTCGGTAGGAACAAAAACAGCAGCACATGACTCCACTGCAGAGCAAGGTTCCCTCCAAAAGCTGGGAGAGCTGAACTTCTGTACACCCCAGGTATTATTTGACAGAAGTGTAGGTTGTCATACATGAAGCTGGAGTGGTGATTATACAATAGCTTTGAAGTTTCAAGCTTCTCTATTCCTAGAATTGTGAATCCTGCTTAGCTCCATTATGTAAATTTGTGTGAGTTTGCTTAGTGCAGTAGCAGTTTTTCTCTCTCTCTCTCTCTCTCTCTATGCCTTTGCATATGTATATATATACATATACACACACATATACACACAGAAACACAGGGAGAGTTTATATATATGCACAATTATTTGGAGTATATAGATTCTATTTATGTATGACATATATATACACTGCCATGTGACTCATCTGTGTATGTATCTTGATATATAGAGATGCATAGATACAGATACATACATATAGATAATTTATTTTCAACTGCCAACATGTTTTTCTGATTTTCTTTATTATTTGGGAACTGTACTGTTTTGCCTCCTCTGTTGTCTTTTCCCATGGCCTCCACATTTTGTAATATTCTACCATCTATTTTATCACAACCGCTCTTCTCTTGGCTCAGCTGCTTGGTAGTTGGCACCTACACCACTGGAACTCTCTTAAGCCTGGATTGAAATGGCACTGTTGGCCTCAGTGTAACAGAAACTGCAGCCAAGATAAAGTGTACAGATATGGGTAAATGATGGCATCCAGAAAAACATTTAAATTATTATAGTTCTTTGCTATTTATGTAAGTTGCTCACTAAGCAGTATCACTTGGCCGTAAACAGCTTTTGGGGAACTGGCCAGGTAAAAGCAAATGCCCATCTGAGTGATTTAAGTAATTTTATAGTTCAGATATAGAGAGAAAACACTTTGTAAAATGGACTAATACTGTGGGAAGGGAAACAAGAAATAAAGCTTCTGTTTGGAATATTCTGTATACCATGAACCAGAACTTCTTTTCTTTATGTCTGCTATCCAGAGTCTGTTGCTGAGAACCTCTCTAGGAGTTTTTAAAAGTCTGATGTTTTTCTTGCTTATGTCTGTAAGTATTTCTCTTTTAACTGACTAAATAGTCTTGAAATCTTGTGTAAAGCTATTAAGGTATCACATCATAGGAACATTGATTTTTACAGCCTGCACAATCTCCACTGCCTATTCTTATCTGGGAAGATATGATTACTTCACTGTTTCCCAATCTTGTTTTCATTATACAAAGTGGAATCCACTTTCTAAAAGGTTACTGAGTTTTGTGAATCAGAGCCTTAATTAACCACACAAAAGCTATTAGTAAACCAAGATTTTTTTTTCTTATTAAAGAATTATTAATTACTTATATTTTCTTTTCTCCTCTGACTGCAGAAGTCCGGTTTATTTCACAGAATTAGTTCTTATAAATTAAGCCGGTACATTTCTATGGTCATGCCTCAGATGATTTCTTTGATTTTGGTAGTGACTGGGAAAAAAAAAAGCCCAAGTATTGATACTCATCTTCATTAAGTTTTCTCTGTTGACAAGCTGTTAGCTTCAATTGGTTGGTGAGGCCTGCCGTGGAAAAATATTAAATCAGTAAAGTGTTTTTACATACTCCATGGGTTATAGCTATGGAGTAAAAAGTTCCATATTTGCCACTGCTTGACAAGCTCCCTTTCTCAGAGTATCTGTCTTTGGAGTATGGCCAGCAACAAAAAGTTGAGCTCAGAAGATCACATAGCTAGATAGACCTAGCTGGAATTAGGATGAAAAAAAACAGTTTTTCTCTCCTTTTTGTCTTTGTGGAATGTAACTATTTGAGAAGTTAAATGAATTTATAGACAGAAATCTTCCTTCCTATAGTAAAGTGATATAAGAGAGGATTAGCTGAACTCAGACTTGTACACTTGAACACTTGAATGTTCTCACAGGTCATTTTATTCAAAAGACATATCAAGTAACACATACATTCTTTATAGCATGGAATATTTTCTGATCTGTTCAATGAGCAAAGTTTGAGACCAGCAAACAACATAATATTTCATGGTATTTCAGGACACAAAGGGGATTTGGAGGCATGATTCATTTGGCCACCTGTAGCTCTCCAAATATGATCTATCCAAATGCCATGAACTGTTATCAGTGGAGAGAGACCTGTACTTCCAGAGGGTGATTTATTCACAATACTCATGATCTGAGTAAACCACCACAGTCATATTGAAAATGTTATACTTCTCTTTTCTAACTAAAAAGGGAGCCCAAGTTGATTGATTTGAACAAGGTGCACAATTTAGCTTTCTAAAATTACAAAATATCTAAAAGTAGATCATATGAACCCCAGCTGTGAAGCCCCAAAAACGTAGATGTGATTTAGACATAGTTTTACACAGCTCGTAAGTATTCTTCCAGTACATCCTTCAGTTGATTGGTCTTAATTTTACTGGCAGCTGGTATTTTTTCTTCCTTGACTGTTTCCTCCTGTACATTAACAAAAGTTCATATTTGCTTTTTGAAACCTTAGACTTGTAAACTCTTGTCTAAAAATGATCAGGTAATAGGCATCTAGACAGTTCCCAAGACTGGACAACTGTCTTCTACTTTCAGGACAGCATGTCCAAAACAGATAGAAATCTCTTAGCAAATAAATCTCTCAGAAGCAGGGGAAGAGGTGGCAGCATAGATGACCATCTCATTTGTCAGGTCTTCCGTCAGCTCATACTGGCATGATGTCACTGAGGGTTTTTTTGAAATTATTGTACAGCATTCTCTGGCTACATTAACAGAATATTTTTTATTGCCTTAATCTACCCTTCACTGCTCCTATGCAGTTTCTTTCCCGCTGGCAGTGATCCTGATGGAACTGAACCACAGCCTTTTCTCAGACACTGTCTTGCTGCCCTGCCTTTTTCTGGGAAAAAGCTAGTTAGTTTCCCATCCATGTCTTAGCCACTGCACTGTCTGGTTTATCCTCACATAGTTGTGAAATAACATAAACGTTATTAATTAAGCCTGTCCTTTTTCTTTGTTCATGGAGAGCACAAAAGAAAAGATGACAAAAAGTGACAGGAGAAAAGGGCTCTGGTTTTGACCCCAGTTTGGGAATGCCAATTCAGATGCACACGGGAGGATATATATATAGAGATAGATAGATAGATAGATAGATAGATAGATAGATAGATAGATAGATAGATAGATAGATGTACAAACTTAACCAGAGATAAAGATTTTTTACAAGAAGTGCAAAAATACAAAAACTATCCTAAGGAAAATTAATTGGAATATGATCTGGTGGTGGGTTAAATTCCGTGCATAAGCAAAAAATTTCTCCTTTTGTAACTCTGCCTAAAAAGTAGGTACCTAGTGTGCCCTGTTTGTTTTAGGCTCCTTTTAACAACAAGGAAATGAAACAAAGATGTCCACAGGGAAGTTAATTCTGTTCAGAGGTATGCAGGGATTGCCACTAGGGTATTGCAGGAAATTAAGTAATGCAGTAGCACAACTTAAAGTTCAAAAGCAGAATATCATCTGTATGGCATATTCACAGACAACAAAGTAAACATTTTCTTCTGAAATAAAAGCACACTCACATATATATAGTTCACACACCTATGTGAGGTATTACTTTAAAAAAGCCTGAGTTATAAAGTACAACCCAGTTCTAAAGGTTTGTCAACATAAATGGAAAGCAAGTTGAAGTGTCTCTCAAATAATTAGTTAATAAGACTTTTTATTAGTTTAAAGAATCCTTCACATCTGCTGCTATTCTTACTCCCTGTTCAGTGTCAAGTAATCTACCACATTTTCAGAGATGGAAATAGTGTTGCAATTTTTGAGCATTTGCATGACCTTTAAGGTTGTTTATTGGTATCTGATTTTGCTGTTGATTACTGTGTACAGCACTATCACAATACAGAGAAGCAGCTCTGCAAGCATGTAAATGAAGTCATTTCTCATTTCAGTTCTCCTCTTTCCTTCCAAGTGAGTGGTTCAAGGGAAGAACTTTCGAAAGAAAATAATTACCTAGCAATATGTAAAGCAGACATGCTTAATTCTGTTATTTATGCCACACTATCAATCACTAATTCCTCTCTAAAATTTAATTTTAAGACTGTCCCTTATTTTAATATATTACCCATCTGTCTTAAATATTAAATCATTATTTCATGTGAATCCTCCTTTACATGCAAATTTTTGCAGGGTTCTGTTTGACTATCTCAGTGCAGAGATCTATTTTCAGTTCAGATGATTAAATGTTTGTGTTTTCTTGTCTCTTAGAGTCTCTCAAAATTCCAGGGAGGTTATTGACAAATACCTGGGGGTTTAACTTTGTTATAGAAAATTCTCAATCAAATGATTTGAAGTTGCATTTAAGACATCTTTGTGCAATAGTGTCAACAGGGGACCAGTAATAATAATTTGGTGTCAGGAAATCAATAAAACACATTAAGCTGGTTTCAGTTCCACTTTTTTTTTTCCTTTAAGTCTTGTTACATTCAAAATTGAAGTCACATAGACAAGATCAAAACTCCAGGAACAAAGCTAACCTTGAAGGCTTTACTGATAAGAACTTATAAACAAAAGATTTAAGATTCAGCGTCCAAACTAAGCTTTACTAGTTCTGTAAACACTATTGACTTCCCACAGAATTCCTCAGAAATATTTAATCCAAACCCTATTTGTCCTATGAAAATGAAGTGTCGGAGTTGATCCATATTTTCAGTTTACAATATTGAGGTCCGTAGGTTAATACACTAAGCAAACTGCAGACTCTAGGGGTTTTATTCACTTTATCGGCTATGGGAAAGACAAGCATTTATTTTTTTTCCATCACATGGTCTTGTAGCAGAAGTATTTGTCCTGCATTAAATCTAAATATATGGTTCTGCATTGCAGTAATATTCAATATCCTATTTAAGTTTCATTCTGTTTCTGAGATAAAAGCTTTGACTGTGATATGTGAATTTTCATTTCACTGCTTAACTTCAGAATTCTGATGGATAGAAAAAAAGTCAAACACTAGTTTCTCTAACTTTTGTTTGGGTTTTTTCAGTTGTCATCATAGTAGGTTATAAAGAAATGCTCTTTTTCTTTTTTTTTTTTTTTTTTTGAGACAAAGCCCAGAGAAAGATGAATATTTAAAGGTACATTTCCAAAATAAAAAATTATTTGGGATTTAATGTCAATTAATTTTATGGAACAATTCTTCTTTTATTTAGCTTAAAGCAGGATGTACATTACCCCACTTCCTGCTAAGATTCATTTATAAACTATTAATGTTTACATTTGCATTTTCATCAGGAAGAAAAGAGACAGTCATTGCATAGATCTTTCTCTAGACACTGATATATTATTTAATTAAATACAGTTCATGATTTTGTATAGGATCTGCAGAGTTTTGATGGGAAACAAGAATAATTGCACAGTAATTGTTCAATGGTTATATTTTTCTAAATCACATGTTACTGACTGTTTAAATTTGCTGTATAAGCAGGTTAGCTGTGACACAAGCATTTGCCCAGCTTTAACCTTCTTAGGACCCACCAAGATACTGCCTAAGAAATATTTATTGTTTTCTGTGGAGATTTATGTAGATGGATTATAATTTTTTTTTTTTTCATACTCATGATTATAAGACCTGGTTATGGGATCTGTAAAGGTCATGCCCCAGCAAATTAATTTGATACCTATATGTTCTCTCATTCTTGACTATGGCATCCTGTTACAGAAAATAATTACACTGGATTAAAAATATCTTCCTCAAAACAGGCCACTATTAATTAATTTAAAAATAGATAGTGTGCAAAGTAATGAATAAAACCAATAAAGGACCACGTATATTTTTTTTTTTCTGTGCTAGCTCCATCAGCTTTCCAGACCTTCCTGTTCATCAACGGCTGAGGGAAATTTTTTGTTTCAAACCCAGCTGGAAGGTATGATTGCCTTGTGCCATTATTTTCTGATTCATTATGCATATCCAACACCACCACCCTTTTCAAATGAACATACTTAAGGGACAGGCATGTTTTGAGTTGAGAAATATACTTTTTGCCAGATTTTGCATTGCCAGGCAGTCAGGAGTCAATAGATTTCCTAAAAAAATTCTTCCTTCTCCTGTCTGGAACTACGTTTACTTTGTTTCTACTTTATTTCCTGTGGAATTTCTTTCCTTGTCCTTGTCTTTTGATTTATCACCATGTACTTAGTCAGGGTAATACCTGATAGATAAACTGATTTTCAGAATTTATTTTTAAATTAATATCCATACATGTCTATTTTCTTCAAAAGAAGTTGATGGATTACAGTTAAGTTCATGTAATCATATAGGAGGCATAAAAGGATAATGAAAAACTTGTTCTAGGAGTATGATGAGTCAGTATTCCCTATCAAAGAAAATTTGGAATGATCTGCAGTTCAGCAAAAGAAGCTTATATTGTCTTTCAGACTCAAAAAAGGCTTTTCCATTTCCTTCAAAATTATTTTTCTTGATTTTTTGGCCAATCCAAACTACCACAAATGAAGGGAGGATGCAAATAGACATGACAGAGTGTTTGTAAAATAGGAACATATAAAGACAAAACTAGGAAGACACACAGAAAGGAGGTAATGAACACAAAGGTCATCAACAGCCATTATGAAAACTGCTTTGTTGTTTACAGGAGGGGCTTGGCTGAAATGGGACTGTAAAATGCTCTTGGGAGGTGAGACAGGATGGAATGTAATGGGTTTCAGGATCCCCCGTTGTAGCAGTTCAGTTATTTGAGGTGAGGCCGGACCATGTGCTGTGTGTCTTTCAGCTTCAGACTCCAAGAGCAGATCTTAAACATATGCAGGGCTAACTCCATGACGTTAGGTGATCTGAAAAATTGGCAGAAAGAATTGAAAATCAAGCTTCCTGTTCATGCTCAGGAAAGGGAATGTGAAGAAGCATAGGAGGGGCAGTATGGGAAGCTGTTTATAGATAAAACTGGTGAACAGCAGTGGCAGTGCCTTTTGACCAAGACAGAAAGGACAAAGCAAACCTGCCAAGTATCTTGGGAGGAGAAAATTAAAACAAGAAATTCATTTTTGTGGTCAGAAGGAACATGTTAGTGACAGACCTTAGTCATGTAAGAGAACAATCTGAAAGTAATCTTTCATATTGTATCTGATATATGACTTCTCATGCATAGGAGCCCTCATAAATTAACATTTTACTAGACTTCCTCCAAAGTAGATTTTTTTCTTCAACAAATAAAGATGCAATAGAACAGCAGAATTTCCAAAGTACATGTCCTTTACCTAAAAGCAAGGCTTCTGTCCTTCTATGCTTAATGACAAAACTGTTGCCTGAATATGCCTATGATGTTTTTTGGCGTTTTTTTAAGAGAATTCAGTTTGGCTAAGATCTCACTTTGGGAAGATCTGTCAGCATTGCTTTTTCTGGTTTTATTTGCTTGGAGTTTTTTTGATATGAAAGAAAACATTAGCACATAGTGCACTAGCATGTAAATCCAAAGCTTTAAAGAGGGCACCGCTGCACATTCTTTGTACACAAGTGTTGATGTTTCAATTAGCAATAAACCACAAACTGTTGCCATAGACTGCAACCATCTGGTAGACTATTAAAAAGAAGAAATTAACATCTTATAGATATATGGAACTTCCTAAAGAATAGTTTCCTGGTGCAAAAATGCTCAGAGTTTCAAGTCTACCTCTTTATTTCTTGTAAATAGATAAGTAAATGAATGAGATACTAACAACAAGATAGGAAATGCAATATCAGATGTGACCCTTGAGGTCTGAGAACATAGGTAGAACTCAGGTAATGCGCAGTTCTTTTACTGGAAGCTAATGGGACAAGGGTATTCCAGAGACAAATGTTATTGAATTGACTTCATCTCTTTCAATAAAATTATACTTCGTGACTATCGGGTGAAAATAACATGGGATTATGGTCGATGCCTACTACAGAAGCAGGTTGAAAGTACTTGCATAGATACACTTCTTTGAATCAGTTGCAACTCATAGTCTGAATTTCATCACTAAGTATTCAGAGAAACAGTTGATTATTAGGGTTTCAGCTTCAGAGTAAGCATAAGTAAATATAATGCTAATTGTTAACATCTTAAAACCTATGAAAGAATTGTCCAGATCAGCTGCAAACTCTCTGTGGAGGATAGAAAAAAACTTCTGTTAGGAATAATACAGGTACAGTTCACCCTGCCTTCATCCAAGGATGAACTAGATGAATTTTCAAGTACTTTGCAAATTCTGTGGCTTTACATAGCTGTATTCTGATGGACTGATATAGAAGAGAGAAAGAAAGCTAAAATCCGATTCAAATTAAAATGCACAAAAAAGGTTAGAAAAATTATCTAAGTTATGACCCAAGAAATAAGAGAAATAACACACAGAAAAGATCAAAGCAAAGCAATGCTGCCTTCTATTTCATCTTTGTCTTCCTTATTTTTCTTTATCTTGTCACATCAGCACATATCCCATTATGTTGTTGCAATACTTCTACAGGTGCACAAGTTTGCTGTATTTTCCTTCTACTTTTATCCAAAGTATTTTAACACAGGAATCGTGTATTCTTTTTTGTCTCTGAAATACATCTTCAAAAATAAGCAAGCCATTATACTTTAATATTTTTCTCAGGGAGAAGAAAAAAAAAAAAAAAAAACTGCTGATTTGGAATTTGACATCTTCTATTACAGCTCACCTAATTTAATTTAATATGTTGCAGGTGTGAGTCAGTATGATCATGAATCAGCATGAGGTGGAAGGTTTTCATGATCTTCTCTCAAGGTTAGTCAATAACCTAACTGAAGTACTATATATGCAGCCATAGGAAAAACAAGTAGGTTGTACAACTGGTGAATATATTTACTTTCCGTAAAATCTAAACTTTATTTTTTATTTTTGCATAAAACCATTTCAGACAAAGTGAAGCCATCAAGTTAGTGGAGTCAAAAAATAAAGACTTATTCCTAGTTATTCCAAGACACCTTGTCTTGTCAGAAATCTTGACATTTATAATATCAATGTTAATTGAAGTATTTTAGTTTTATTCCATTTCTCCACCATTTGTAAAGTTGGTCACATTGCAGTTTACATATTCCATTTGTAAACTGGAATCAAGCAAGACCAATATGACTTCAGTCTTTTCAACTATTACTTCTTATTGCAGCATACTTTATATTTTGAATTTGTTGATATCCATGCCTCTGCCACTTTCCCAGCCTTGAATGAGCACCTGAAGGTTCAGTCCTTTAATCCATGAATTGTGAATCAGGAAGAAAACACTATAGGATTATATAAATAAATGCATGCAACAAAGAAGATAAAGGAATAAAATTTTTTTTTCTTTTGAGTTCAGCTGCTACTTAAATAGAACAAGACTATAAAATAAATTATTAAAATAAAAAAGGAAATTGGCAAAATATTTGGCACAATAACAATGGAACCTAGTTTGTAATATCCAGCAGTCAGTTTTTTGTTTTGTCTGTGAAGCTGAACTGCATGCAACTCTTTAATAATAGCCACTTTCAAAAGACAGATCTTCATTTATGCATCTGCAGTAACAATACAATAGCTGTGTTCTGGAGTTCTTTAAACAATAGCTTCATTCAGTGATCTGTGTGTTTTTTCTAATTAATTATTTAAATATTCTGTCAGGTGCTGCAGTTAAGTCTTAATCATTTTGTAAACAGAGGAATAGAAAGAGAGTTTAAGTAACAGGATCACATCAGAATGCATTAGTGGTATAATCACAGAGAGGAAAGCAATGGGTGTATGTCCAGGCAGGTTTTGTGACATCAGTGCCTGTAACAATGAACTCCGGAGGAACTTTTTAAGTCTGTGATTCAAATGTGTTGGGTTCATCTAATGCCGGCTGAGGAAACATAATACAACCATACTTAATGTTTCAAAAACACTGTAAGTTCTTATGACATTACAGAATTGTGTATGTATTGACTCTGATTTAAACCTACATTTCGTGTGCTGAGACCTTAGACCTTTTGGATTCTTTAAACTGGCACAATTCATTTCTAGAGAAAAAGGATAACTGTTGAAAATATTACACAACATGATATACAAATGCACACCTGGGTCAAAATCTCTACTCTGTGATTGCAGAGTTAATGTTTCATCTTTAAACCTCAGTTTTCTGAAGTCAGAGTCCTCTAATGAATCATAAACTTTCCCAACTCAGAATAAGTTGTATCATTAAATGTATTGGCAGAACTACCTATTAATTTTATGCATATCTGATAGTATAGGGTTAAAATTATTTCTAGGGTAGCCAGGTTTTGAGGAGGCCAACACCTGGGTGACTGCAGCTAGGACGTTATGCTCATTCTATTGTATAGCTTTGCCTAGGTAACCACTCAAAGGGGGGCATGGGATAAGTATGATTCTATGTAAGCCTTAAAGATTAGATGTTCTCTACTTAGGACAGATGAAACTGTATCTAATCATTATATGATATGATTGTCAATTATTTGATAATCAAATATGATTATTATCCTATACCAGAATCATGAGAATCGATTGTTACAAATTCATGTTTGGGTGAAATCAATGGAACAATGGGATTTGATAATTAACATGTATACTTATGTAACAACAAAGTATAAAAACCTTGCCTGTTCTGAGTTTCAGGGAGCCAAGATTTGGGTCTTAGACCCCTGGCTCCGAGAGCTCTTAATAAAGCACCGGCATAATCATCTCCCGTGATTATGTGTTTTTTTCCGATGCTAACATATCAATGTGTCACTTAAGACTATAAAACCAATTTGTTACCAAATACCTCTCAGGGAAAGAGGGGCACAGTCTCTATCCCAGAAGTCTGCAGTCTGACTAGATAAAGCAAACAGAGGACTACAGAGAAAATATGGCTGAAGATGAAAAGAGTTTCTCAGGGTCATGAAATAAGGTAGTGGCAGTAAGAAAAAGATTCAAAGCTTTCTGTTTCCAGTCTTCTGAGCATCTTACCTATTTTCTCAATAGCTCTTCCATTTCTTTTCAAATTTCAGCAGGAGATTATAATTTATATTCAGATCTGGTACATGTAAGTAGAATATGACTGATTTCTAAATAAACTGATATGGGAATTTTCCTGGTGAGTTACAGTTAAGTACAGAGAAAGATATAAAAAAATGCTATACTTTAAAAACTTGATTCGAACAATAGTCTCACAAGTTCCTTTGTTTCTTCTGAGATGCTCATACAGCTGTCAGAGCCTGTAATGTTATTGAGCAATACAAACAAAAGAGAGCTATAATTGTGTTTGCCCCAAATAACAATAAAAGATCAATATCACATCCTGCTTGAGTGCTGCAGTATCTAACACCACAACCTTTGCTGAAAGAGGTGTTATCTTCAGAATTATCATTGTTCTCCTCATGAAATAAGCGGCAAAAAACAAGTCTGTAAGAATAAAAATGTTTAATTAGGTGCAATAAAAATCTTGTGAACAGCAAAATTCTCAACTCACAAAAGAAGGAAAGTATATCCAGCATTTTGCTCCATAAAACTCATGAAAGCTGTTATTAGGGGTTTAGAAATACAGAACCAGATTCAGCCTTTAAATTAGAAAGCACTTACACTGAGACCACTATTGTAAAGAAGGAAAATTTGTCAAAATATGTCATCTGTATTGTTGTGTTCAGCTTTTGCAGCAGTCTTTTACATATAAGAGTGATAAAGTACTGGAATGCTCTGCCTGGGGAGGTGGTGGAGTCACCATCCCTGGATGTGTTTTAAAATAGACTGGATATGGCACTCAGTGCCATGGTTTAGTTGAGGTGTTAGGGCTGGGTTGGACTCAATGATCTTGAAAGTCTCTTCCAACCTACACGCATTCTGTGAATATCTCCAAACCGTACACATCAACATTTAGAAACAACCTCCACATCCTCACTTCCATGAATATGTTGCAAAGTTATAAAGAGATATGATCCCTTTACACTACATAAATGGTACAAAAAAGCAATTGGCCATGTATGGTCTTATGGTAATGTGGGGACTCTAAAGAAACCAAACCTGAAACATACTTGTGCAGTGACATTATTATGTTATCTTCATTAATGTCTTTGATTACAACCTGACCTGGTCCTTTGCCTCTTTCATTTGCAGTTAAACACTAGGGTGAAGGAGAAATGTTTCCTATTAATCCACACATATATGGCTTAATTGGAAATTTGTGGGTCATGGGACAGAAGTCAAAGAGGCTAGGAAAAGCGTTTCTGCCTTCTGTGTGCCTGAGGAAGAGAGGAATGGGTTCCCTGAGTCCCAGAGCTGCCTCAGATTCTATCCTTGAAAACAAGAAAAATTCCATTCCAATTGTTGTTTTCTTAGGACTTTAGTAAAAGTTTGCATACTCTTTCTAATGTCTTCACCTAAAGCTGGCAAAATTTAGAACATTCTGTCCAATGTTCTAATGATGGGTCCCAAGACTCTCTTGCACTCCCATCAGTCATCTAGGTAGCAGGCAGTAATAAGGAAAAAAAACCCCACACTCCTACCTGTGCTTCCCAAAATGCTAGTCACTACTTGTCCAGCACTTGAAAGCACAGGAAATCTTTATGGTTTTGTGACATTTCAATGCATTTTTTAAGGGAAAAGTTTTGTATTCAGTACCCACCAGAAAAAGCTTAAAAAATGGAAGTGTTATCTTGAAATATTGAGCATGATTTCCTGATGTTACAGTAGTATGCTGACCTCTCAAAAGAAAACTGAAGATACCAGCATGGGGAATGAACATGTTTATCAAGTAATGACATTTAAGTAATGTGTGAAGAAAGTTATATTCTAAGTTTATGCAAAAGTCTTCCTCTTTTCTCCAAATCTTTTGATCCTTTTTCCAGTCAGTATTGAGGTTGCTTTCTAATAATAATCTAAAACTCTATATTGTTGATTTATTAGCTATTTTATAGTAAGCTTGCTTATATTCTCAGTTTGATAATGTTATATGGCATTTGATTTTCTCAGACACGAGAAATGGAAAAATATTTCTTATCTATATGATTCCTATACTTTTTCCTTTTTAAAACCTTAACCTTCTTTTCTGCTTTTATTCTGTTTACATCTTGCTTGTTTCCTCTTCTTTTGTCTTCCTAAGTCTTTTTTCTTATATGTCAGTCCCTTGACTCTGTTACTCTTCCTATTTGAAGTCAAAACCAGCAGGATTCCTCCTTCTTCATCCCACTCATTTCTGATTTTGACCTTATGTTTAATTCAAAATATACTGAGTCTTTCATGAGCAGATATGAAATCCAGTCTGGGTTAGTCAACACACATCTAGATCACAGATGCTGCAAATAACAATGTGAGCAAGACTCCAGGTCATGCACCCTCACAGTGTGCTACTGAATTGAGGCCCTTTGATGTTGATATGAGACCAGTTAAGAGTGCTAATAAACCCTGAGTTCTACAGCAAACAGTGTTTCTCTCCTTGTCCTGAAATATGAACTATTGTATAATCCTGGTCCACTCCCCCTTCACCCCCACCCCAGAAATTTAGATGCACAGAAGATATTCAGTAGTTGGAGATGCTCCTGTTGTAGCCTCTTCACCTTTGCTAGAGCCCTAAGAGAAACATGGACATGGAAATTTGGGGTGTGAGAAAGGCATCACAAACTCAGTCATAGAGATTGTCACCACTGCATGAAAGAATTCAAAGGATTTCTGAGGTGGGACCAAATATGTCTCCAGGGCTGCTTTTTTTTTCTGGAGCTGAGGCTTTTTTTACTCAGGGCACTGGAGTCCTCTTCTAAACTCAAGCCTGCAAACCTTCTTTCTGAGGGATCAGTCTTTTAAGGCACATCAAGCAGGATCAGCATTTCCCAAATTTTATATGAACAGATCATCTGTGAAAGGCTGGTGTTAAAACCCACATAAGTGATTGAAGGCAGTGTCCTCACCTGAGACTGTAAACCAGAGTGGATAGGGTACCACTTTCTACTCTGACTACTGAAGTTGGAACACTCAAGAGAAATAAAGAATTTCAGGTAATAAAGATAAACATTAATAATTATAATTACTCTCACCCCCAGTGGTGAGAATACTTATCTCAAATAGGCAGATGGGAGTTCCAGCCCTCTTCTTACTGCATTCTTCATTGTAATGCAGAGAAAACATACAAAAACATCCCTGTAGTGGTTTGAAAGCAAAACAAATGAGAAGCTCCAAGTTAGAAATACAATTTAATAGGAAGAAAGGAAAGAAAAAGTAAAACAAAATAAAATAAATGCAATAATACAAAAGACCACTAACAGAGTCAGAATACAACCTGAGCAGGGTGATGGAAGCAGTCCAGATGAGGTGGTCTTCCTGAAGCAGTGATCCCATAGAGAGGTCTGGTAGCTCTGGTCCTCTGGAAACCCAGTGGGTAAGGGCTTCTTTTACTGTCCCAAACCCCAGATTATATCCAGGTGAGAATGCTTAGTTCCTCTCGCTGGGCGGAGCATCTCACAATGGGATGATGAGTCATGCAGGGGGTCCTTGATGGCCCATTAAACAGAGACATCTCCTAGAGGGAGTTACCTGTGAGTCATGCAGCAAGGCATTGATGGGCCATTAGCAGAAGATAACCCGGAGGGAGGGGCCCTAGGAAAACACTGCCCCACCTGGATTCAACAGTTCATGAAGATGGTGATAGAATCCTTTGTGCACATCCTATACTACAACCCAGGACAATCCCTAATGTAAGTTCCAGAATACCAGCCTCCCAGCAGATGTGAAAGCCTTAATCTTTCCATACTAACTATCTGATCTTGAGTAATTTGTAGCTGAGCGCCATCACTTCTATGCAGAAAAAGTTATCCAGTATCTACTTCCTTCAAACATTTTATTTAGGATGTCCTCCCAGAAAATTAGCTATGAGTTTCAAATACTTCAGGCAGAATAAGGACACTGGTCTGGCTTGCCCTTAGTAAATGGAATAAGTTTTTCTGAACAACAACCACAAGTGCATTATTTCAGCATCACTGTGCCATCCACTTAATATATTTTAGGAACATCTAGGTATAAAATAATATTCACTACATAAAATTTAATCAGAACTTGAGGCAGAAAAATGCCCTGTTCTTTGTCCCCTTGTGCAATTAAACGGCAAAAGGTGGCAAGCTGCTGAACATGACATGCTCCTCCAAATGCGTGACAGCAGAGCACTTTAAAAACCCAGATTTGAGTAGTGATGTAAATGTGACTGAGCAGCAGGTAGATTACATTTCATAATTTTAATCCTAAATTGTGCCTGAGTCTTTCTGTAGACAAACAAGTCTCTCAGTGCAGCTGTCTGTAACTCAATATATTAAATACACATATTTCCTGTAAGAAGTAAAATTGGATAAATATATTCTCCTGCGACAGCTGGGTGCCAAGAGATTGGAATTGGCATTTTCCATGGGAATACAGGCATTCCTTCAGAGCCATTGACAGAGAGCAGCAGGCAGCAGGACAATCCTGGTTGTTTCCCTGGCAGACAGGTGGGTTGCTTGGCTGACCAGCTCCCAATCTGTCCCTCTGGGCAGCCAGGGAAACAACCAATGTTTTAGCTTGCCAGCTTCTTGGCTGTCTGAGTGGCAGATGGACTTGCAAGCTGCCTGGCTGGCTGCCTGCCTAGACCTATGTTTGCCTGATGGCTGATTTACCTGCTGCCCAGCTCCCCAGATGCCTGGCAGGCTGCCTGCCCAGTTTGCCTGATCATGGGTGAGGTTATGGGCCCAAAATAGTTTGTTCTGCAAAGCAGGAGACTGCAGTGTTGCTGGTTTGTTCTCATCCAATCTGGAATGTCCCACGAAGCAAAAATTCCCATCCCAGCAAGCTTTAGTAATCAGTTTACAACATCTATCCATGTATTCTGTACATGGCAATTTAGGCTTCTTAAGACTGAAGTAACACCTCACAGGAAACACTTGCATAATATGTGCCTGACTTTTTTCAACTTCTCAGATTGCTTTGTACAGATTTTCTCGAGCAAAGTCAGAAAAGATTTCTAGACAGGCTTGTAATGTCACATTAATCACTGGCTCTATTTCTACTGAAATAAGCTACAACCCAAACCATAAAGTACTAATAAACTCTAATAGAGACTCATGAAAAATTATAATGATTATGGTACTGGATATGTTGCCAATATATGTGCCAAGTGGATTGGACCTTTTCTTACTTACAAAAAAATAAAGATATAAATTTCTATTTGTCACAAAGACGGCAGGAGTCTGCCTTTTCTCAGAATGCCTTACTTTTAATATTCCAATTTCATTTTAATCACACTGTCCTAAAGATTTCACTCTGCTTAAATAATGAAAAAAGGTGATATAAAAATTGCATGAAGTCAGCTTGCCCCAGGACAGGTTCTGTTGGATGTAATTACATATGCTTCAACAACTGGAGCAATGTGTTGTGAGAAAGGCTTTTAAGGTGATGGAAGTTAATTGTACAGGTTTCAAGGTAAAAAGAGAGTGGAGAACAATGACCAGCACACTGAAAAGAAGCTGTTCAATTTCTTAAAGCTCAAGAGAGTAAAAATGTTATTAAATTATAAATGGAGAAAAAAAGAGTGGTAAATAGGTGATACACTTTATCATAAAGGGGAAATAAAAGCAGACTCTGACTTGGTGGAAAGTATTGTACTCTGGGAAAGACTGTCAGATACAAAGTTCTTTATGACATTCCCACATATATAGGACAGTTGCCTATAAAGAAGGCTGTGATATTTCCCTTGTGACACTGCTTTAGAAGGCAGTACAATAAAAAATACATTTTTTTTTTCTGCAGTACCGGTAATGACAGTACATCAGAATTGAAGTCTGAAGCTAGGGAAAACATTTAGACTTCTTTTTCCCAGCTGGAATACACAATTTTTTTTTTTTTTTTTTAAAGACTCTCTGGGGAGCATTTCTCGAACTGTGAACTTGTTTTCGTAAGATGTGTCAGACAGTCAAAAGGAAGAAAAAGGAACTGTGCACGCCTGTAAGTGGTTTAAAATTAATAAATTAAAAATAATAAATATATCAAAGACTCTGTAAATGTTCTCATCACCTTATACTGTGCATATGATACAGCAGCTCTTTAAAACTTAGAATACTTGGTGTATAATTAATCCTGTTCTAGTTCCTGATAAATAAAATTTGCACTTCATATTGACTTCCAGATATTTCGGTATCAGGTCTCTCATTATGCAGGAGTCACTAGAAGCACCGTAGGTTGTTTTATTAAGCATGATCCTTGAGTTACAACCCTTATTCAAGGATATTGCTACCAGTACATTAATTGCTACTAATAAATTAATTGCATTGCATTGAAATACTTAATAAAATAGAAGCACACTCAAGGACTGAAGGATTATTGTTGAATTTTAATATTAGATTCAAATACATCAACTTTACAACTTAGTCTTTCCTGCTCTATGGCCACTTGATTTTGATGAGCTGGAAGCATGCTTAAGTCCTGCAGACTGCTTAAAAAGACTGCAACATTTCACATGAGAGAATGCAGAGAATAATATGTCTTTCACACACAAATCTAGCTGACAGCACTTGGAAAATCTTTAATTTATTTCTTACGAAAGGCTCTTAATTCTTAGCTCTTCTCCCCAGGGACCTCTGGCTTCTCCATGACTTGATTTTTTTCAGGTCTAGTCTGTTCTTTATTCTAGTATAAGTTTTATCCTGTTTCTCATTACTGGTATTGCTGTAAATAAATCTCATAATCCAATTTCTTTGTTAAAGTACAAGGCATGTATTTGTCTAGTCCCTAAGAGCTTCTGGAGCAAAGTTAAGGTATTAATGCCCAAATCCTGAAATAAAGTGCTTCTACATGGGGCCAGCAGCCTGCCTTTAGTCAGGCCAGAACACCACAAGGTGAGGCAAGACAAAACCATCAGAGTCCCATGACTGGTGGGCACTGGAAAGCAAGTCTTTGTTACAATAGTGACTTTTTGCTATAAAAATCTTCTTATGTCATCTTTTAGGAATATAAAGTCACTTAAAGATGTTCCTCCAAACAAACAACTGGGTGAACTATTTCAAAGATGGGCTTCTTCCACTCCCTTCATTGCTTGAGGCTGAAATTCTTTCCATATGACTGAATGCGCAATGATTTTTTTTTTTTCCATATTTTTTTAAATTGTAGTTCCTCTCCATCCTTGTCTTGGCAAGATGAGTGATTTGTACTCCAAAAAGTTCCTATATACTGTATGTTATCAAATTCAATAAAATAGCAGAAAGTTGAAAAATTTAGTATATCCAGTATCTGAGCCCAAAGGGGCAAAAAATAGGTGGTTTATATTTTTGTTAGAGCTTGCAGTCAAGTAGATAGAACAACTTTTAAAGAATAAAGGATCCAATATTATAAAGACTACTTCCTTTTTATTAGGATGAACAACTCTGTGGAGTTCTGCTGCCTATAGATTCAGTTTCGTAAAACTCTTATACAAATGTTTTATTCCTGGACTCAACCTAGATGTAAATAACATCCTGGAAAACATCCTCTCCAACATATACGAAACACAAAAACATCCATCTGTTTGGTGCCTCTGAAAACTACCTCACAAGTAACTTCACAAGGTACTCATACATTTTGCATTTTTTCAAGTTTTTTTCTTGATTTTGGAGAATGTTCATGTTAAAATGGAGACTACTTTGGTGAAAAGCTGCAATTCCAATTGTGACAAAGTGGTAAGAAAGAAGGGCTGATTACAGCAGTGATACAGCAGTCATACCTAGAGATCTTGATTAAGTTATGCCTCAGTAAAGTGGATTCATGGCCACAATTTCTGAGCCACTTTTTCAGTATTTATGAGTGTGTTTTTATATAACATGTCCAGCTGACTTGTATTTTCTTCATGACTGTCATATCAGTTCACTGGCTTATTTTTCTGATATTAAGAGAATATCCTCCCCTAAAGAAATACAATTTTTCATGAACTTTTGGCTACCATAATAATTTACTGGTTCACTGAGCCTACTCTTCGCTTGCTGACTTTTAGTTGCACCATAGGAAGCAATATGGGAAAAGTCACTAAAAAATGAAAAATAACAGTTAGCAGTTCTAACAAAATACATTTTATAGATCATTGATGCTTATTATGGCAGCGCAGTAAGTCACAAGCTCACTATGTTGGTGTGAAGCTATGCAAAAACACAAGGACACAGAGCTGTTTTCTCTCTTCACTGAATGAAAGGCAAAAATGAACGTACTATCCTTTGGGCAAAATCTCCCTAATAAACACAATGTTGGCATTAAAATATGACAGAATGACAGGCACTACGAAAAGGAAAAGTTGAATCATCCTTACTGCATAAGACATGTTGAAGGTAATGTATGAATAATCCAGAGAAAGTTATGCTAGATAAAACAACTTAATTCATCTTTGTCAGTTTATGCCTAACATGCATATTGATTCAGTCCAACCATTTAGAAGTTAGTGTTTGAATCCATTGGAAACATGCTAGATTAGTTGGATCCATTAAAAACACTGGGATTATCAGTAATTTATTGAATACACAAACACCTTTTACCTATGAAGTTGATTCCGCACATGGCTTATGCTTCTTAAAGAACTCATTCAGGAATGTTTTGTTAGAAGTTTTCCATATTTTAACCTAAATTTTTGAAATAGATTTACTTACCAAAATCTCCAAATTTTTAACCTTTGTTTCATTTTGTTTTGGAATGCATCTGTAATAACTGCAAACTTTTAGCTTGGTAGCCTTTTATTTTAAACTAGAAAAAATAATGCATGTGGAAATCCCATGAGCAAACTATCTCCAAAATGTAACATGCTGTTACGTACATTTTTGTAATATTGTGCTATCAATTTTTTTTCAATTCAGTGGCAGATGTTCAGATGTTCTATGTACTGAAATAAGCAATACAGAGAAAATAAAGGTGCAGAGAGTGTGCCCAGGCTGTAGCTAGTCTTAGTAACCAGAACCCACTTCTGAAAACCCATATTAGTTTAATCTGGACTGTAAGCAAAACACAAGGTCCAGTCGTACCAAATGGTTGCTGTTTCTCCACAAGCCTGTGTGAAAACACATTATTGTTCAGTTAGCTGGCAAAGAATCATCACAGCACATTTTCAGTTACATGTCTAGCTGAGAAATACAGCTATAAATAAATAAAACCGCTCCTAATTCAGACAAAAAGAGTTTCCTTTCAGCATAAGAAAAACAAGGAAACAAGAAACAAGAGTAGCTATGCAGTGAAGTCACATATATGCTGTTGTAAGTGATACCCTTTGTATTTCTGGGGGACACTGAAATCTTACTGAAACATCATGTCCCTTTTTTTTTTTTTT
>VXBN01004792.1:0-13336 GCA_013397395.1 Sinosuthora webbiana | reverse complement strand
TTTTTTAAGTATGATAAATTGTATATATTTTGACTACTATGAGTTAATTTCTTCAGCCAGTAATTTAGTTACTTTATCACCTAAAAAGCACTAGAGGCATTTCAAAGCCATTAAGCTGTTCTTTATCTCTCTCCCTCAGTCTCAATTTATACTGAAGGCATTTATGCCAACTGGAACAGCTTTGATGGGGAAGACTGACCAAGTATCATCTGATGGTTTGCTGTCCCAAATTGTGCTAATATTTTTGCTGTTCTTTATGACACCCAGCAAGAAATAATAATTTGAGGTTCAGTATCCAGGTGTTAGAGAAAAAAAAAAATAAAATTTTGTTTTCGCTAAACAAAGAGATGTTAATCTGTCCTAATAGCATTGAAAAAAATAAAGTCTTGTGTTTCAAACATCTCCAACATATTTTTTATATGCAAAAGGGTGACCTTTTTATTTCTCCCTTAAGGCAGAAAATAAAAAAATAAAAAAAAAGGAGTATTAGGAAAACAACATCCTTTGAAAAGCTTACCTCCACATGTTTCTTCACTTTGAACAAATTATCTCTGCTCTACCTCCTTTATACCTACCTATATCTTACTTGATCGGCAAGTTGTAATGAAACAAAATTAAACCAGACAAGGGTTTCTTACTTCACTTTATCTCATGGTAATGCAGAAAAACCCTAAAGCCTGTATGTGCCCTGATATATATTTTTTTAAACTTTCCTCTTTTCTCATTTTTTCATTCCTCTTTTCTCATTTTTTCATTCCTCTATTCTCATTTTCTCATTCTATCATAGGGATAAATAGTGTAACTCCTTAAAATGTGTTTTATCCATTTTGTAAATAAAATGAAATACAACATACAACACTTATCTTTTTTGTTTTGTGGTTTCAGATTTTCTTCCTCCCTTCTTCAGTCATTAGTAAAACCCATGCTCAGAAGTAAATGGATTGCTAAATAATTTTGACCAGGTCTTTCAGAAAGCCCTTTCCTAGCTTCTCTTGTTACAAAAGGCCTTTCCAGTTTAGAGCATGCCAGAAAATTTGCACTCTTTTGACCACGTTCCTTTAATGTGAAAGCTGTTGAGAAGTCAAGAGTATATGCCTGGAAAGCATCCACTGAATAAAACTAGTCCAAACATCAGTGTGTTCAGTTTAAGCAGAAACCCTATCCTAGCCCTGAGAAGCTGTACAAGTGGAAACCAATACCAATACCTTTCACAGCATCAGCATTTCATAGCAACTACCTCTTTCACAGCTGTTAATAGTGACAATAAATACAGAATGGATTTTTAAGGCAGTTGGGGGGAAGAATTAGCAGTAGGTGGATCTATAGAAGTTAAAGCTTTCCCAGCTCTAAAAAAATAAATTCTGAAAACTTGACAATGCCCTTGAAGCGTTTTAGAACTATTCCAGCAAAGGCATATTTACCCAGGGGTAAACCAATTTCTGTCTTCAAAAATGTGCTTTTCAATTCACGTAAAGCTTTTCTCTCATGTTTTAAGGAGAGCAGCCTGGACATTTGCACCAGCTCCCCTCATGCAGTCAGCTCTGGGCCTCACCTCTTAATTTCTGAGTCCATAGTTTCTAACACTTGTAGTATAGAAGCCATATCAGCCCCTAAGAAAGAAATTAATGGCTAAGTGTTAAAAAGTCTGTGTGGCAAACCATCTACATATTGTTGGATTTCCACGGCTTGACCTCCTTTAGACCAGTTAGACTTTGTGCAGCATGAGGAAAGTGTAAGGGTGCTCTGGTGCTTCTGTAGGCAGCACTGGTGTGGGGCAGGAACAGCCTATGCTCCCTGTCACAAGGAAAAGCAGAAGTGCTTCTGCATTCGGGCTCTGGCACTATTTATTTTGGTGGTAAGGATAGTTTTCACCTGTGGAATCTTGTCTATTTGCATTGAGTCATTTATCTTCAATACAGTTCAGATAACCCTCTCAAACTATTGAAAGTAGGTGTAAGTCCATGAGTGTTGTGGCATAAGAATGATTGGAAATCATTTAATTATGCTATTTGAAACAGTCTCCACAGCAAATGCCTCCTTGCAATCAGCACAGTAGAAATACCTTCCTCTGAAATTAGTATCCTTAAATGCAGGATATAAAAAACCAGTGTCAAGCAACTATTAATATGGAATCTTATATCACTTAACCTCTCAGAGCCTGCTCTGCTGCACCAGAGAAATCAGGAATTTCTTATGAGGAAAGACAAAGTTATGAAACAGAAAGTGCTTGGTCTTGGGTTATATTGATCTTCAGTATCAATATCAGGTAGTTTTCATTGGACCTTTCAGTTTTCAGACTATGGCCTGAGAGTATGTCAGAAGTTGCTCTTTGGTCACAATCAATTCAGTGCTTCTAAGTTTTTCCCAGGACTAAACATTTAATCCATAACCCAAAGTAAGAGTCTCATTTTGATGGTAAAATAGAATCCTGTGTGATGGGGCTGGAGTTCTAACACATTTGTCTACATATATACACATCAGTCTGTAAAATAAATATTGTTTGGCAACATCAGGTTTTTTTGTAGATAATATTGGCCTTTCAATTTTACCTTTTTTATTTCCTTATGTTCCTGAAATTATCATTGACATACCGGAAGGCTGTTTCATTTCTTATTAGCAGAAAAGCAACAAGAAAGTGTAATTTAAAATCAGTAGCTTGGATAATTTTCCATTCAAATAGGAGCAGCTTACAACAGTGAAATAATTTTCCCAGTATGGACTGCAGATGAATGATAACCAAGCAAGGAATTAGTTATGAAGACAGGTAAGATATGTTTCTATGTGAAGCTTAGTCAGTCTAAGATATCATTCCCACCCAAACAGAGGTCTCCCCTTTTCCACATGTATTTTAGCTCCATTTTCACAGTTCCTCTCCTCCTTTTCAGAAGCTCCAGGACTCAGTAAAGCTTTCCTGAAGGTCATTCAATTCACAATGCAGAAAAAAACCTTCATCTTTTGAACCTTCTTTGAACCATAAAGCTTTTGAAAAACTTTATGTGAATTGAAAAAAACTTCATTGTCTGTTTGGTTTTTCTGTACTGTCCTTTTGCAAGGTAAGTGGATTGGATTAGCACACACTGAAGTCCAAAACTGAGGCAAAGTATGCAGGAGCAGCAGCATGTGGTCAGGAGAGGGAAGGAAAAATGAGGAAAGAGTGGAGTTACATTGGCTGGGATGAGCAGAGGCAACTATTCACGCTGCCCCTGGGAATCTTCTTCTCAAAGTTATGTAGAAGCCATGTAAGACATACAAAATGGAAACTGAGCCCTGCTTCTTACCAAAACCTCCATTGCATTATCCCAAAAAGAGGGAGAAAAGGCTAGATTAAGCTGGGAGGGTAAAAATTCCTCCTTAGAGCAATTTTACACAGGTGAGCAGAATTAGGACAGGATAATTCTTACCCCCTGATTCAAAGTGTGCTGAATAATACAAAGTATGTGATATGATGTGCCAGATCATTGTGGAATGCATTTTCATATGATGTCACTAAATATAAATCAGCACAGAGGGGTTTCATCGCAATTTGTACCCCTGCAAGATTCAATTTCCCAGCAGTTAATGATAACTGCCGCATTTGAACAATTTAAATAATTTTAAATATTTTAGCTTATGTTCTCCTACCAGAAAAGAAATCACACAGGTTGGATGACAGAATTTTTGTTTGTCTTAAAAGGCCTTCTCCAAAAAAAAAGAAGTAAATGCATATCTTAGTTGTAATGGGTTTATACTTAACTGTTGTACAAAAATATATTTGTTTTGTGAAATGTAGCTCTTGGGTCTTAAAAATATATTGAAAAAAAAAATTTCCAGCACAAGGTTGCCTCATTTAGTGCCTTATTTGCAATATTAGACTTAAATTAGTCTTGTTTATGCGCCTTAATTTTGTTCTCTCTCTGAAGTAGTGAGTAATAGTTTGTTGGCACTGAATTTCCATACAAATATGAAAAAACACCAAAGTGTGCTCAAGCAACTCTTGTAGAGCATATGCTGTTTTAATTATTCTTTTCCTGTGCCAGGAGCTCACCACATTCACACCATGGTAGGAATGTATGTTTTTAGTACCAGTCAATGGAGACACATACACATTTAAGTTAAAGGAGCTCTTCATTCCTATTCAATTTGCTCATGAGACCAGGGAGTGGGAAGGGAGAGTTTCTTAGTTCTGCTTGTTCTGCCAGGAAGAGAGCATGAGCTCCTATTGAAGTACTCAAGCCTAACCCAAATACTGGATGTTCCACTGTGAATCCTGAGAAAATACTGCTGTCTCTTATATGTACTGCTATCACTGGAACACAGCTCTTCACAGAGCCTGTGAGCCATGGCCTTATTAGGTCCCTGCTGAACTCTCTGATGCTTTGGACACTTAGGTGATGTTGTAGAATTTTAGCTTTTATATTTTTCAAATCGTGTACTGCGTTAGTGTATAACTCTAAACTCCATATAGAATGTTAGTTAACTGTCTTCACAATTTGGTCAGACAAAACAATTTTTCTAGGCCTGAAATTCAAGGACACCCTACAGCCTCAGACCCTGAAAAGTATAAACGAAAGTGAATTGGGGAGAAGCAAACTGGGGGCATATTACTTCATTACCTGAAGCTGTAATTGGAGGATTAACCCCTGATATGTAAATGGACCAAACTTATATCTCTCTGAAAAACTCCTGACCATCTTCCGTCTTGGGTGTAAGCTTCTGACCACCCAATGTGTACCTGTTTGAAGGCCTTAAATAAATACCTGCTTTTACTCTATTAATCTTTTCTAGCCTCTGTTTCTAGAAATTCCAGGGCATCATAGGTACCACATAGACACCACAGGACTGCAGTAGCTGGTTTGGGTCCTGGAACAAATAGTTCCAGACTGTGAAAAAGTGATAAGGAAGAAAAAAAGAAAATAGCCGATGAGCTATAGTTTGACTTCCCTGCCTGCCCACACACACGAGTATTGATGTAACTCTGTAAGATGAAAAAGTGGGGAATACTTTCCCACCTACTGTTACATTTTTCTCTAAAATGCCTCACAAAAAAAAAAAAAAAAAAAAAAAAAAAAAAAAAAAAAAAAAAAAAAGCTGAAAATCTAGTTTCCAAGGGTGTTGAATCAGAGACACCAAGATGTATTAGTTTGAATTAGTTACAGGACTGAATTTGAAGTATTTGGAGAACATTAAACAGTCATGTGGGCAGCCTCAGAAATATAGTGGCAGTATTTCACTTAGTTAACTTCAAAAGACGCTCACTTGAGGATTCAATGCACTTTAACTAATACACTTTAAATTCAGACCTCAGATAAATTTGATCACCAGGTAGACAAGTTCTTAATTGGCCATAAAATCCTTTAAACCCTCTTTTTTTTCTGAAATCATTGTAGTATTACACAAAAGGTAACGGCAACGGGCCTCAGAAGCATGGGTGGCACAGTCCAAGGAATTTTCCATTGGGCAACGCTGACTGGGTTGCGCACAGCATATTCAGGATTGATGGGGTCAGTGCCACATATCTTGCAACCCAGGCTCCCACATATACCTGCTGCTGTGAGCAGGTAGCAATACTTCACCATTGCACATTCACACTCTTGTCTGGAAGGCCCATGGCTGTGTCCTGTTATCCTCAGCTAACCTCATGTTGTTCCTGAAGACCTTTCTGTCTGGAACCTCCCCAGTGCTGTTTCACACCTCCACTGCCCTTGGATATCCCAGATCCCCCTGCAGCCTTTAGCCCTGTGGCATCCGTAGCTAATTCTGCCTTCATCTCCTCTGGCCCATCGGTACTGCCCCAGTGAGTGCTGCTGTTCAGAGGAATCTCTGTGTCCTCAGGCCCTCAAACACTTGATAGATGAGTATTTAATGTACATCATGAAGTGTTGAAATAAATGGCAAACGACAGATAAAATGTTGAAAATAACATGCTACTTCAACACTTTATGCTTCATCAGCTTTTTATTTCAAAACTTTACAATCAAAGTGTGAATATTATAGGGTTTATCAAGTGTATTTATATTTGAGTTATGTTAGCATAGAGGATTGTGATATAAAACATCCATGTTACTCGCACTTACAACATGCTGAATATTCAATGCAAAATTTGAAAAATTTCTTACACCCTGTTTACTTTCATGGTCTTTTTTTAATCAGGGATGCACTGTGAACATTTGTGAGCCAGCCAGCAACCAAAGGTCCTTCCTTCTCTTAAAATAAACAGCAATACAAATTGACTGACTACAGAAGTCATGGTGACTGCTAAGTATGAAACTGTTTTATGAAGAAAAGCTGAAAGAAGAACCAAAATCAGTTTCCAAGTATGACAGCTGAATTAGCTATTTCCAGCACACTATTCAGTCAGTGCAAAACTTTTTTTGTGAATTGTTAATTAATAGAACTTGTATCACAGTAGTACCAGACAAAATTCTGTGTTCCATCACCCCAGGCATCAAGAGTGCAGAGCATTTAAACACTTTGCCAAGTAAAATGACATAAAAATATCATTTTTTTCGTCTTCTCTTTAACTGGTTCATCACTTATTTCCCATCATTTATAAATATCACAAGAAAATGGTCCATAGACAATGCAGAAACTACATTTGCTGTTTATATATATTATTAGTGCATATAATAATAAACCATTATTACTCTATACACTATTGGTCCAATGTACAGGGCCATCTGAATCATCTGTTTTTATTACTATTCCCACAAGGGCATAAATATAATTTCTACCTGGCAGCACATTAGAAGATGCAATAATTTCTGACAGGTGTCAATACTGTTACTGTAAAAAAACCTTTACTTGCTCACAAGGAAGTTTCTATAGAAATTCTACATAAAAGTGAATTGTTTCTCCCAAGACAATTACACCTGTCCCTCTATTTCACTGCCTACTACAAAAAACTTTGATCACATCTTCAGAATGGTGTGATCTTTCTTCAGGAAGACAGAGGATGTGGTAGAAGTGGCCCAAGGAAATGAAGAGCTTGAAAGCACTTGGTGTTTCCTCTGGGACAGTTTTATTTGCCTAAGAAAACAAATACATGAAAACTGATTTTTCTAAAAGTTGCTGCTTGATTTAACATTTATATTTATTTGAGCATAACACAATTTGTTTGGCGTAGCTGAACTAATTTGTGAGCTTTTCAAATATTAAAAATGTCTATTTTCACCAATATGCTTTCTCTCAGATGCAAAAGTTTGTTGGGTTTTTTTTGTTGTTGTTTTTGTTTTTTGGTTTTGTTTTGTTTTTTGTTTTTGTTTTTTTTTTACTGCTGTGCTCATCAGTATTGAACAGCAATGATGTGTTCCAGGAATCGCGTTTTCAGGGTGCATTGTCAAAGGTACTGTTAATAGTTTTGTGCCTCTTAACCATCTTCCTACACGTTATTGATGTAATCATATAACACAAATGAGCTTATCTGCATGAGGTGATTCAAGATCCCACAGTGCTGGGTAGACACCACATTTTGCTGAGTTCTGTATAACATCTGTGTGCAGACACAAAGCTTTACAAGTTGCAGGGAGCACTGGGAGCTCAGACTTGTATCCATGGGGAAAGAAAACAAAAGGAGATAGATATATTATTTTCAGAATATGTCAAGTTTGTAGGCTTTAGATTAAAAACAGATTACAGGATGAGGAGAAAGTGTGATGCTATGGAAAAACTACACATTAAAAAGAGGCTTAGGGTGGTTGAAACTTGCTGGTAATGGGATGAAAATCCCTGTGAGGTTGATTTGCATCTGGTCTCCAGGAAGACATTCAATATACAGTTGTTTATCGGGTCCATACTACTGAAACAAAACACTTTGAACCTTAATAACTTTAAAGGGTTTTGGACAGATATCATGTGAAACAAACAAACAGGAAAAAAAAAAAAAAACCTTCCATCAGTGTTTGTTATATATTTGCAAATAATTTTCACAAATAAAAGAAACTGATTTTTCAAACACAATATCTGAGCAAAGAATATCACCCAGCTGTATAAACAGATAGTTTAGTACACTGCAGCAAACATAAATATATATTTTTATGACCTAAGGTATAATGTAACTTCTGTGGAACCATATGGGTAATCACTTCATACAACAGCTTGTGAGAGGTTTCTTGTCCTTAAAAAGGGCAAACTTTTCCATGCAAAGCCTTTAATTTGAGATTCTGTGTTTCTTCTGCAATCACCCTGAGAAGAGCAAGGGAACTGCAGTCTCTAGATTACTTTAATTGCTTATCAGCTGTTATAGAGGAAAGATGTGCAAGACTTTGGTCTTGCCAGAAGGAAAAAAATTACTAATTATGTATTATGTAAATTGTACTGGACCTGATAGAGTTAATTTTCTTCAGAGAAGCTCACATCGGGCTTATTTTTGGAGTTCTCACCAAAATAATTTTGATTGAACACAAACTTTCAGGCGCTTGCTGATAATTGCTTCCACAGTGTCAGGTCCCACTCTGGTTCTCGCTGTGTCTTCAGGTGAATAGGCTGGAATGCTCTGCAATAGGTCAGGAGAGGAGACAACTGGGCAGATCACCCAACAAACAGGAGGTTTAACCATGTTTTTTCTCAGGACCCGGCTGGGCATCAGTCTACTCATGGCAGGTGGTGAGTGGCTGACTTTGCATCACTTGGTTTGTTTTCTTCTCTCTTCTTCCACTTACTCTTCTTTTATTTTATCTTACTAGAACTACTACTAGTAGTCATAGTAATGATTGACAATAACAATAGTGATAATAATAATATTTATGTTGTTGTTGTCTTGACTCCCCAGGTTCTCTTGGTTTTATTTTCCATTTCCTCTTCCCCATGCTGGGAGAGAGAGGATGGGGGGAGGGAGTGTGGAATCAGCTCTGTGGTGTTTAGCTGCCTGCTGTGGTGAACCAACAGCTTATAGAGAGAGACATAAATCTATGAAGTTTTCATTAAGGTTCATGCATTTTCTCACAGACACCTGAGTAACAGCATATCCTCAGAATTCAGCTTCCTACTCCATCCTTCAATCCCTCTGAATCATCCAAATAAATCTTTTTTGTGTCTGTGCAGCAGATTAGTGAATCTTTTATTGTTAAAAAATGTTTTTCCCCTGCCTCCTCCCCAAAATATCTGGCATTGACACAAAAAGAGGGGTCAGTAACTGCAAGAGAGGGGATCTGGGGATATGGAACAAGAAACCTCTATTGCAAAGAACAAAATTTGAATTATCCCCTAAATACCTTTAATGATTTCTCTCCTGTGCAGCCTTACATAAGCATCTGAAATGAACCAACCTCTCATCATGTCAAGATCTCTACAAATACATATCCCCAAAATTATTTTAGCCTTTTCAGACATTTCAGTCCAAAACTCGGAGAAGAAGGTAGAAAACATAGAAGACAAGTGATTTCAGTCCTAGGGGTAAGTGACTAATAGAGCTGGAACAGAAGTTCAATTAGCCTGGTGACTGCTTGTCCGTTCAACTACCACGAACAACTAAGCGATCTTCCTTTTCGTTAACTCCCAGAGCACATTTTTACAGGCACTCAGCATCACAAAAGACGAAGGTCAAGTAACCTCTTCAGGTCAGGAAGCTCGGTATGAAAGACAGAGAGCATACTGTTCTTGTCAGAAATCTCAGACTTACACTCTGGTGGTTTAAGACATGGTTGTTTAGGGTTTTTTTAATTGTTATTTATTTATTTATTTATTTATTGCATCTCTTTTTAATAACAAAAATATTTGAGGAAAAGCAAGTAAAATCATGTTTTCTTCATCATTATTTTACGAGATTTTTTTGCATGAAGTGCTACTTAACCTTTCGAGCTAACCAGTAAAAAAGAACAGGCTTTAAAACATTTAAAATATATTTTTAATGGTTGCTACATAAAACATTTGCAATTAAGTATTCTATGAACAGAATATTTAAGAAAAACCTGCTGCTAACAGTACAAACTATGTAGTTTATTCATTGCCCATCTAAAGCAAAAGGTTCCAGACTGCTGTTGGGAGCAGTGATGACTTGCTTGGAAAATGACAAATGCTTTTCTTTAGAAAGCTTCTAGCCTTTCTAAATTTGTCCAGTGACAAAAGAATACAAAAAGTTTGCAGTGAATACTTGTCATCAACAAAAAGAGTTTAGGAACACTGAATTAACGCTTAGGCTTCTCTGACTCTTGAGCTCCATATTTGGCAGACCATTTTTCTCCTCAGAAAAATGCATACTGACAGGGAATGAAAGTCACATGTTCATGATGTGCCAAAAATTTTGCATTCAAAATACTTTCTCTGTTGTCTTGTAACTTGACTTTTGTCCTTTCTGTTTAGAAATGCTTCATGGGGCAGAGCTAGAAAAAGGGAATTTGTGCAGTCAAATAGAAAAAAATGCTGGGCAATCAGACCAGACTTGTGAAGCCATGCATCACACTTAAATGATTCTGAATAAATCATCTGTAAAATTACACCTGTTTATTTACAGACAGTGTGCAAAAAAAGGAATTTAAAAAAAAAGTTCTGAGACCACTTGACCAAGTTTTTGCACAAAGTAACCAGCATGTTTAAAACAAGCTTACACGTTGAATCATAGGACCTTAAAGTGTTGTTCTGCAATACTGTAGTGAGTATGTCAGAGTTACACACATGCAGATTTGAAATAAAACAAATTGGGTGCAGAGGACTTGACTGCTCCCATTGAGGTCCTGGATATCTGCAGCAGTGTATCAGGACTCCTATCAGCTCTCCATAGCTGGTTGTCAATGTTCTCCATACATAATAGATTTGAGTTTAGCTCGGTTATGTTGTAGGGCAGGTATTACATATTTTCCAGAATGTGTGTAGCAAGTTTCAAAGTAATATTTTGAAATTTTAAGTAATATGTGAGTTTGAATGGGGGAAAGGTGTTCATTTCCAGTCCTGCAAATGTGTTTCTCTCTATTAAGTGAGTGAGAAGACTGAAATATCATCTGTAGCTGATGGTACAAAATGAATGGTGTACCTCCATGCACAGTCCTTGACAAAAAGTATGTGTTGGAGTTCTTAAGCTCCATTTCTAAATTTGCAATGGCAAGTTTTGGCTAGGACAGAGTTAACTTTCTTCAGAGTATCTAGCATGGGGCTATGTTTTGGATTTGTGTTGGAGACAGGGATGTTACTCTTATTGCTGAGCAAGGCTTGCACAGCAAGGCTTTTTCTGCACCTCACCCAACCTCACCACCAAGGCGGCTGGAAGTGCATAAGGAGATAGGAGGGAACACATCTGGAACAGCTGATTCCAACTGACCAGAAAAATATTACAGACAATATGGTGTCATACCCATATGTGGGGCATATGGAGCTGGTGGAAGAAGTAAGAAGGGGGGGACATTACATTCAGAGTGATGACACTGATAATCTGTTATGGTTTAATCCCAAACCAGAACCCAAGCCCCACCCAGCTTCTGACTCACTCTCCCACCAGTAGGACCAGGGAAAAAAATGGAAGGAAGAAAGTTAGAAAAAAAATGGGTTCAGATAACAACAGTTCAACAGGAAAAGTATAAGCCACATGCACAAATAAAGCAAAACATGGACTTAATTCACTGCTTCCCATGGACAGGCAGGTTTTCAGCCATCCTCAGGATAGCAGAGCCCCAACATACATAGCAGTATATTGGGAAGACAAACATTATCACTCAAAATATCACCCCCTTACTCCTTCTTACCTTCCACTTTATATACTGAGCATGATATCATATGTTCTGGAATATCCCTTTGATCAGCTGGGGTCACCTCTCCTGGCTGTGTATCCTCCCAACTTCTCACCCACCCTTAGCGTCCTTGCTAGCACAGCAGTAAAAAAAGTGGAAAAGGCCTTGGGTCTGTATAAGCCCTGCCCAGCAATAACAAAAATGTCTCTTTATTATCAACCCTGTGTTCAGCACAAATCCAAAACACAGTCCCATACCAGCCACTCTGAAGAAAATTAACCCCATCCCAGCCAAAATCAGTATATCTTCCCCAGTCACCATTATCCATGGTGGAGCCTGGCTTTCCTGGGGGTGGATAAAAACCTGCCTGAACCTGGGAAGCAGTGAATTAATTCCTTGGTTTTCCCTGCTTGCTTGCATGGCTTTTGCTTTACCTATCAAACTGTCCTTATTTCAACCCATGAGTTTTCTCCATTTACTCTTCCAGTTCTCTCCACAGTCCTGCTGGTGGGGGAGTGAACGAGCAGCTGTGTTGGACTGAGATACTGACTGGAGTTAAACCACCAGAGAGAAATGTGTTCTGAATTTAATAATTTTCCTCTAGTTGTTATGAGGTGTGGCCTACATTATTGAATCCTTGGCAGCTGAAGCAAGACTTAAACTGATAATATATGTATGTCCCTTCACACAGGACAACTGGATTCTGTGGCTCCTTTCTGAACAGTGATGGGGTGGCTTAAAGAAAAAAAATTAAGTAATGCTTAGAAAAGGACTTCTTCAACAACATCTAGCTATTTTGAAGTTTTCTCATAGGAATAATTTTAGATGTCTTGGGTAGTTTTTTGGCCTCACATCAATCAGAAAAGTCTCAGATAGTAAGTAGGACCAAAAATAATGAAGAGATGACCAGATACCAGTTTTCTTACAGCTCAGGAACCAGTTTTCTCACAGCAAAAGGGCATGGCAGCAGAAAAGCCTGAGGCAATTCTGTGTGAGGAGAGAGAGAAATGAAGGCATTCATTTCAGAGGATATATAATCTGAAATATACTGAATACTGAAACTTAGAAGGTTGAGAAGAAAAGCAGTTAACAGATGCTGATACACATGAGGGACTAACTCTGTTGCAGGACATCTAGCGAATTACCAACTATGACATACACTGACATAAGGAATGGGATTAGGAACACTGCTGCATGTGAAACACTCTGCCTCAAAGTTCACCATGCTCTTGAGGTCCAGCTACATGGGTCCCCCTTGCAACATCCATAGAATACATATATTCTGGAAAGAAATTAGTACATGGTCCTTTCTTTCTTTTTTTTTTCTCTATTTTTTTCTTTTTTCCCCCACTTCTACATGTGAGTCTTTTCCAGAAAAGAGAATACATCAAAAAGCACAAGTCTGAAAAGGCCTATATTTTATGTAGACAGCTAATGCCATATGAACAGAAGTGAGGGCTGGTGAAAACGGGAAAGCATGTTCTTTTTATCTCATATCTACTGTAAATTGATTACATTCCAAGCCCATCCCCACAGAGTGAAGCAGCATTTGCCTGTACTATAAAACCAGCAAACATCAGAACCAGGGTAAAGAATCCTGCAAGTAATGCTTGATATCCTAATCCATCTGGTGCACAAGTGTCTTTCAAACTCCCCCATAAGAGATTCACCAGAAGGAGAGGTGTTGCAGAATTTCTTAGAGA
>VXBN01004791.1:161485-176018 GCA_013397395.1 Sinosuthora webbiana | reverse complement strand
TCCCTCCCCCCGAGCTCTGGTCCTCTCTGGCCGCCCCGGCCGGTCCCGGGAGGAGCTGCTGGAGGGGCCGCGGTGAGATCGGAATGAACCTCGGGGTGATTCGCTGCAGCCGCTCCCGGCCCCGCACGGCTCCGGCTCCGGCTCCGCTCCCCCCGGGTTTATTCCCCAGCCCCGGGCACTCCGAGCCTCTTGAATATTTGATGGCTCTGCTTTGTTGCCGTCCTTCCTGTGAGTCATTTTTCCAGCAGAACCCCGTGCTGGCCACGTTATTTAACCGCTTTTTTAAAATTTAACCCCTTTTTAAAGTTTAACCCCTTTTTTTTTATTTAGCCCCTTTTTTATTTGACCCCTTTTATAATTTAACCCCCCATTTTTTTAAAATTTAACCTTTTTAAAAAAAATTTAGCCCCCTTTTATTTACTTTAACCCCCTTTTAAATTTAACCTTTTTTTTTAATTTAACCCCTTATTTAACCCCTTTTATTTAATTTAACCCNTTTTAATTTAACCCCCTTTTAAATTTAACCTTTTTTTTTTTAATTTAACCCCTTTTTAACCCCATTTTTTAAATTTAACACCTTTTTTATTTAACCTCTTTTTTATTTAACCCTCTTTTAAATTTAACCCATTTTTTATTTAACCCCTTTTTAATTTAACCCCTTTTTAACCCCATTTTTTAAATTTAACACCTTTTTTATTTAACCCCTTTTTTAAATTTAACCTCTTTTTTATTTAACTCCTTTTTTATTTAACCCATTTTTCATTTAACCCCTTTTTAATTTATCCCCCTTTTTAAAACCATTTTTTATTTAACCCCGTTTTTTATTTAACCCCGTTTTTTATTTAACTCCTTTTTCTTATTATTTAACCCCTTTGGAGAGCTGGAAATCTGCTGCAGGAAGGGGATTTTTATGTTCTGGCTTGGTGCTGCTGCTTTGCTGTGAAGTGCCGGGGGCAGGAGCTGCTCCCGTGCTCAGCCTGCCCGGGGGAAGGTGGCAGAGCATCCCTAAATTCCCTGGAAATGTCCTTAAATCCCCTGGAAATGTCCCTAAATCCCCTGGAGCATCCCCAAAACCCCTGGAGGCATTCCCAGAACTCCTGGAGAATCCCCAAGTCCCTTGGAGGCATCCCCAAAACGCCTGGAAATATCCTCAAATCCCCTACACCATCCCCCAAAAAACCTGGAAATATCCCTAAATCCCCTGGAAATATCCCCAAACCCCCTGGAGGCATCCCCAAAACCCCTACAGCATCCCCAAGTCCCCTGGAAATATCTCCAAATGCCCTGGAAATACCCTTAAACCCCCTGGAGGCATCCCCAAATCCTCTGGAGCATCCCCAAGTCCCTTGGATTTGCCCCCAAGTCCCCTGGATTTGTCCCCAAGTCCCCTGGATTCTCAGGCTCAGGGGTTGGAAGCTCTGGCAGAGGTGGAATTTTGCAGGCTGTTGTTTTCCCCCCGCCATGGCTGAGCCCAAAATTGAGGGGATTCCCTGAAATTCTGCACCTGGAAGGGAGGGTTTGGAGCTGACAGCGTGTGGGGATGTTGGCGCAGCCTCCGGGTGATGGGATGAGACCTTCTGGAGGGATTTCCTGGTGTTCATTCCCCTTTTCCTGCTGTTCACTTTCCTTGGTGTTCACTCCCCTTTTCCCGATGTTCATTCCCTTTTTCCTGGTGTTCCCTCCCCTTTTCCTGGTGTTAAATTCCCCTTTTCCTGCTGTTCACTCCACTCTTCTGCTGTTCATTTGCCTCTTCCTGGTGTTCACTTTTCCCAGTGTTCATTCCCCTTTTCCTGCTGTTCACTCCGCTTTTCCTGGTGTTCATTCCCCTTCATTTGGTGTTCACTCCACTTTTCCTGATGTTCACTCCCCTTTTCCTGGCGTTCACTCCACTTTTCCAGCTGTTTGTTCCCCTTTATTTGGTGTTCACTCCACTTTTCCTGATGTTCACTCCCCTTTTCTCCATCCCACCCAGGAACTCTGCCTGTGCAGGTCTGGCTCTCATTGCACCCTGAAACCCACTAAAACCACTCCAGTGCCTTTTCTGAACGATCTCTTGACTTTTTTCCCAGGTCTTAATTTCAGAAGAAGGCTCAGGGATGGTTTTTGGGGCATTCCTTGCGTTTTCCCTCTGTCCCAGGCCTGCCCAGAGCTCTGTGCTGTTCCTCTGCTCCTTCTGTGCAGCCTCACACCTCCGAGGGGCAAAAAAAACCACACCCAGGTTTCATTTCAATAACAGCAGTGGAAACTTTCTATGGAAAGAAGCCACCCCAAAAAAAGCCCCAGAAAGAACAAAGCCCCACAGAACGACTTCCTTTCGCTGCCTTCTTTTCCGTTTGCATCAGCCCTCGGCCTCCCTGGGGCTCTGCCCTCGTGGTTCTTTGGTGTCATCCAGAAAAAGTGCAGCAAAACCCCTGGGCACGCAGGAGAATTCGATGCTTTGGGGATTTTTTAATCTCTCTGATGAGGAAAAAAAGAACCAAACCCCAAAAAAGCTCAGCTGCGCTTGGTACAAATGGAGTGAGTGGCATGAGTGCAGTGAGAAATCAGAATTGGGCAGGGAGGTGCTGCTGTGCTGTCCTCTGGGTGGGGAGGGTGGAGAAAAGGAGTGGAGGTGCAGAAATGGCCAAAGTGTGGGAAATTCTGGGGGGAGATGGGAATTCTGAGGGATTTCAGCCGTGGGGGCTGAGCCAGGCTGGGAGAGCTCAGCTCAGGGAGGGGTGGATTTGTCACAGAGCCATGGAATGGTTTGGGTTGGGAGGGACCTTAAATCCCATCCAGGGCCACCCCAGCCCTGGCAGGGACACCTCCCACTGCCCCAGGCTGCTGCAGGTCCTCATTTCACGTTCGGAGATTGACAGCTCAGGTTGGGAAAGGTTGTTAAATATATCTGAGATCTGGTGGCTTCACAGGTTCCTGCTGCTCCAGATTTCCCCAGGGGAGGGGTGACGTGGGAACAGCATTCCCTGTCCCCTCTTCAGGCAGGAGTGGGAATGCTCAGACTGGGGCACGGGGGCTTTAGAAGGGGAAAAAATCATGGAAAGATTTGGGTTGGAAGGAACTTAGAGCTCATCCAGTGCCACCCCCAGGGACACCTGCCACTGTCCCAATGTCCAGCCTGGCCTTGGGCACTGCCAGGGATCCAGGGGCAGCCACAGCTGCTCTGGCAATTCCAGCCCAGCCCCTGCCCACCCTCCCAGGGAACAATTCCCAGTTCCCAATCTCCCATCCAGCCCTGCCCTCTGGCACTGGGAAGCCATTCCCTGTGTCCTGTCCCTGCAGGCCTTGTCCCCAGTCCCTCTGCAGCTCTCCTGGAGCCCCTTTAGGCCCTGCCAGGGGCTCGCAGCTCTCCCTGGAGCTTCTCCTCTCCAGGGGAGCACCCCCAGCTCTCCCAGCCTGGCTCTGGATCTCCTCAGGATCCTCCCCCTGATTCCTTTCAGCAGTTCCCCACCTTCCCTGTGTTTAACCAGCTTGTAAAGCCCCAAAGCCCCCAAATGTCCTGTTTTGGGCTCAGTGTGACAGCACAGAGCAGTGCAGGGGGTGGTCCTGGCTCTCTGCTCCTGGAAGGAGCCTGGATATTCTGGATATTCCCTTTCTGGCGGCTGCAGAGTGAAATTTGTCATTTTTCACCGCTGGGAAGACGGAGCAAAGAATTTTTACTTTAATGTGTCGTTAGGACAGAGGTCTGGGCGTTGATTTCCTGCTGGACTCTGTGCCTGGGTGACATTTTCTGCTCCCAGACGGAGCTAATGGCCAATCCTCTGCAAAGACACTTTGGGTGGTTTTTTTTTTCTGTTTTCCCCCTCTCCTCTCTGGCTGATTGCATCCTCAAGAGCTGCTGGTTCAATCTCAGTTCACAGCCCCTCTCCACTTCCTCTAGAGCGGCTGAGAACTTCTCCTCTGCCGAAGTGTGAAAACCTTGAAGTGCCTCGGGCTCCCCGTGCCTCTCCCTGCTGCTCTGAGCCGTTTCTGAAGGCACAGGTCACCCTGAGCAGCCCTGGGGGGCCACACTCGGGGAAAACAAACCCGAGGAGGGGCAGGAAAGGGCCACAGGAATCGTTTTATCGTTGGTTTTGGGGAGCTCCTGGCGTGGCTGTGAGGGAGATGAACCAACAGAAGCTGCCACGGGCACTGAGGTGCTCGGGAGGGGATTTATTGCGAGGGCCTCGTGTTTGGATTGTGCTTTCAGAGCTTGGGAAAGGGGGATGAGGGTCCCCCTGAGGGTCTTGGAGTCAGGACATGCCTGATTTCATGGATCCTGGAGAGGCTGGAGCTGCTGCTGCTCTGAGGAGCCACGTCACAGAATCCCGGAATTGTTTGGGTTTTTGAAGGAAGGGACTTTAAAGCTCAACTTGTTCCACCCTGACAGGGGCAGGGACAGCTGCCACCATCCCAGGTGGCTCCAAACCCCGCTGGGACACCCCCAGGGACCCAGGGACAGCCACAGGATCTGGGGAGGTGACAACTGTGGTTCCATCCCAGAGTTGTACACAGACAGGACCTTGTGCTCTCCTGCCCTTACAAAAATTCATATCCCAGCCACAGAAACGAATTCTCAAAAATTCCTGTCGCCCTCCCCGAGTCAGGGCAGGGTGGCAGCTCCTGGCAGCTCCTCCAGCCGTTCCTGAGGGCTGGTGGCACTGCCAGGCCTGGCCTGGGACACCCCCAGGGGCAGCCACAGCTGCTCCTGTCCCCTCCAGGGAGGTGACAATCGCGGCCCCATCCCAGAGTTTCACACAGACAGCACCTTGTGCTCTCCTGCCCTCACAAAACCTGCACCTCCAGCACTGTCACGGCTCAGAGTGACCCCGGGAGGAGCCGCAGCCTGCTGGGGCCACAGCTGGAGATCTGGAGGAGAAGCCAGAGGAATTCCCCCCTGATCCCAGGGCAGCACAAACCGCTGCAATCGCTGCTCCCTCCTCACACCTGCAGCACCTTCAGCTCCAGGTGAGCCCAGCTCCCCCCAGAGCACAGCTCCAGCTCCTCCAGGGCCCCTCCCAGCCTGGGGACGTGGGGACAAACGGGAATGCTGGGCTGGGGAGGGGGCGCGGGAAATAAAGGACCAACAGAGGAGAGGCTGGGGGGTACTAAAGCATCCCCCACAGCCCTGGCAGACGTCTCCAAACAGGGAAAGAGTGTCAGTTTTACCTCGAGATATTTTAGGACGTTTACCTGGATTTTTCCATCCCCTCCTGGCAGTGATTGGCTCAGGGCCAGGAGTGAAGCACCTTTTGGACCTTGTCAACGCTTTTCAAACCCTGAATGTCTCTGTTGGCTGCAGGCCAGACTGTCCCTCCTAAAACATTCAGGGTTTAGGAAGGAGCACAAAGGAAGAAAAGGCTTTTTGGAGTGTTTTTAGCAGGATGTCAGAGCTTTCTCAGACACCTGTGCACGGCTTTCCCTTTGTTTTCTGTCACGTTTGTTATTTTGTTATTTTTCCTTACTAAACCTTTTGCTTTACAAAACACCTCTAAAGAGCAGCCTGGCTGAAATTAATTTCAGCCACTTGTCTGCAAAGGCTGGACCCTCAGAGGTTGATACATTTACAGGGGTGTTCATTACACTCTGGCCGGGTGTTAACCTGTGTCATTGGGGCAGCTCCCTTCAGCCAGGAAGGGCCTTCTGCTCCCCCATTTCCTGGGGAATAAAAGCTTCCAGAGCCATTTGGGATGAAAATTCCCTGTCTGGGGTTGACAGCAGCTCTGTAGAGCACAGCACGGAGCTGTGCAGTGACTCTGAGCAGGGCAGGATTCGGGGTTTCCATCTCCCCCAGCACTGCTGCATCCCAAACGTCCTCCCAGCACAAGAGGTGACCAAATAAATGAGCGGCTCAAACCATGGAGGCTCCTCATTCAGAGCTGAAAACCGAGCCCAGCCAAGCTGAAATCCTCAGGAGGTGACAGCACTGAGGAACTGAATCTCTGCAGTGGCCATTCACCCACTCAGATGAAAGAAAAAACCCCAAACTCCCCCATTTCTGTGCCATTTCCCGCTGCTGACAGGAGGGAGCTGCAAAGGGCCATTGCTGCTGAGCTTAATTGCATCCACTGCTCCCAAGGGTGAGGGGAAACAGCCCTTTGTGAGCCAAAACCAAAAAAAAAGTGAATTTATTCTAGTGCAGCAAGAGCAGCATCCTCAAAGCTTCGCTCCCCACACCCTCAAGTGTGAAATCAGAGATTTTTTTTTTTAATTTTTTTTTTTTCTCAGTAATGCTCTTTGCTCATTTCCTGCCTGGCCTCTTGTGCTTTGAGCAGTGAATCAGGATGAATGAACATCGGTGGTGAGATCAGGACCGTGCCTGGGCAGAACTTTGCTGTCGTCTTCCAGGGAATTAAAGCAAGGCCTCGTCATTGTGGGCTGACCAGGGTCACCAGGGTGGGACCAGCCCCGACCTCTCCTCCTGGGGAATTCTCTGTTGGTCCTTTATTTCCCATGCACCCTCCTGTAGCCCTGGTTTTGTACCTGAGGTGTTTTTGTTTTCTGAAATTCTTTTCCCAGGGAATTTTCTGTAAACAGGAGAAATGTTTTTGTAACTGTAACTTTGTTATTCATTCCTTTCCCTAGGAGGGATTTCTTCTTGATGTCCCTCTGCTCTGACCAATGTGAGTGAAGAGGTTTGTCTTTGTGTCACCAATCAGATTGGTCTGTGTGAAATAGTATAAAAGGGAGACACATCCCAGAAATCAAGGAGTCATTTTCAGCCTTCTGAATCTCGGAGTCTGTGTCGTTGTGGTGTAAAACAGTGTCACCCTCCCCAGCCCAGCATTCCCGTTTGTCCCCACGTCCCCAGGCTGGGAGGGGCCCTGGAGGAGCTGGAGCTGTGCTCTGGGGGGAGCTGGGCTCACCTGGAGCTGAAGGTGCTGCAGGTGTGAGGAGGGAGCAGCGATTGCAGCGGTTTGTGCTGCCCTGGGATCAGGGGGGAATTCCTCTGGCTTCTCCTCCAGATCTCCAGCTGTGGCCCCAGCAGGCTGCGGCTCCTCCCGGGGTCACTCCGAGCCGTGACAGTGCTGGAGGTGCAGGTTTTGTGAGGGCAGGAGAGCACAAGGTGCTGTCTGTGTGAAACTCTGGGATGGGGCCGCGATTGTCACCTCCCTGGAGGGGACAGGAGCAGCTGTGGCTGCCCCTGGGGGTGTCCCAGGCCAGGCCTGGCAGTGCCACCAGCCCCCAGGAACGGCTGGAGGAGCTGCCAGGAGCTGCCACCCTGCCCTGACTCGGGGAGGGCGACAGGAGTTTTTGGGAATTCGTTTCTGGGATATGAATTTTTAACTCCAGCTGCTTTCCCAGGGCCGGTGCCTGGAGGTGGAAGCCGCCCTGATAAAAGAGGCTGCTAAAGCTGCTCCATCTCCAGTGCCTGCACTGCTCTTTTTTTAAAATTTTTTTTCCCCTTTTGAACCNACCTAAAATTCTTTGTTCCAAAGCCAGGAGGGGCCGATGCCTCCCAGATAAGATGGAGCTGAGCAGCAGGAGCCTGGCTGCTGCTGCTGGTGCTTTACAGGAGGCTCCTGAGTGAGGCTGGAGCTGCAGTTGTCAGAGAAATGCAGAAGGGAAGTGTCGGGATGTTTGTCCACCAGCAAGGCCAGCAGTTGTTTCCATTGGTGTTCTTGTGCCTGGAGGAGCCTCAGCAGGCTGGGGGGGGATTTGACAGAAATTCCCTGCAGCAGCCAGGGCAGCTCTCACTGGCTGCTTCTGTTCTCCTGTTTTTGTTGGGGGTTTTTTGTTTGTTTGTTTTTGTTGTTGGGTTTTGTTTGTTTGGTTGGTAATTTTTGCTATTCAAATGAAAGTTCCCTTGTGATAAAAGCCCGTTCTGGCACTGAGCTCTCCCGGGTTCTTCACAGCCAGGTGGCAGTGAGGGCTCGGTGATCATGGAATGGTTCAGGATCTTCCCATCCCACCCCATCCCATCCCATCCCATCCCACCCCATCCCATCCCATCCCCTCCTCCCCTCCCCTTGGCCATAAGAGCAGTGCACTCCAACCAGCTCCAGATGAAAGCTTGGATATCCTGAGGCCACTCATAGCCTCAGTGTCCTGCACAGNCATCCCATCCCATCCCACCCCATCCCATCCCATCCCAGTGCATTCCATTCCCGTCCTGTGCATGGGGAGAAGGCAGCAGGGAGGGAAATCCTCCTGCCCACCAGGCTGGGGCTGCCCAGAGGAGTTTTTGGCACCTTCACTGATCTGTTCACAGATTTCAACCCCAAATTTCCATCCCCCTCCCAGCCTGGGGAGCTCTGCTGTGGCTGCTCCTGCTGGGCAGGGCTGGATTCCCCTCCAGATTCCCAGGAAAATATCAATATTCCAGATTCTGCTGCTGTGGCTGGTGAGATCACAGGATCTGGAATCACAGAATCCTGGAATGGTTTGGGTTGGAAGGAATCTTAAAACTCACTTTGTTCCACCCCATCCATGGCAGGGACACCTCCCACTGTCCCAGGCTGCTCCCAGCCCCAATGTCCAGCCTGGCCTGGGACATTTCCAGGGATGGGGAAGCTTCTCTTGGCCCCTGTGCCCGGGGTGATGCTGGGAGATCCCTTCTGACCTCTGGAGATCCCTGGGGAAACCCCAGCACATCCCAGAACCTCCCTGTTCCCAAAGAACAGGGAGAAGGAAGAGGTTGTTGGTGACAAGCCCGGCCTAAAGTGTCCCCGAAGGGATCTGGGGCCCCTCTGCCAGCCCAGGGAGGGCCTGGGGGTGCAGCCTCCTCTATTTCTGTGCTCTGGGAAAATGCTAAAAAATACTGGCAGTCCCTCAGGAGCCCCCAGGCAGGTTCCTGCTGAGGAATCCCAGCAGCTCTGCTGAGCCTTCCACCTGCAAAGGGAGACTTTTCTCTGCTCTGTGGGAAGGCAGATTGGCACAAAAATATAAAACTGTTTTGAGATCCTGCCACCTGTAAATATTTAAGTTGAGCATTTTTAATTTTTTCTCTAATTTAAAGGGTTATTTGGGGATTATTCCAGTGGACAGGGCTCCCCCTCCATTGATCCTGCCCCTCTGGGTGATGTTGGCACGTCTTGGTCTCTTCAATCTCTGTTTCTCCTCCACGAAATTGATGTGATTTTACTTCTTTCCCCTCTGCCTGTGTGGGTGCTGGAGGGGCCATGGCCTCAGCTGTTAATTTGGTTAATTAAGTTGGGTAATTGAGCCGCTGAGTTGCTTCCTAAGGGCCTTTCCTACCCTTGGAAACAGGAAAATGGGAGTCCGAGGTGAAGCCACCTCCTGATGGGCTGTGCCTTAAATTCCCTGAGCCAGGAGTTGGATTCCTTCAATTCCCAGTCAGGAAACACTTCCTGGAGCTCAGTCCCTGCAGTTTAGGGCTGTGACAGAGGTGACACACCCTAAAGGTGACTTATTCCTTTCTCCTGTGTGCCCTGGGATGGGTGTGAAGGTCAGGGCGATGCCTCCCTGTTGTCTGGACCCAAAATGAATCCGGGAATGTGACTCCCCACCCCTGGAAATGTTCAACAAACACCTGGAGGTGACACTCAGGGACATGGCTGAGCGGTGGCCGTGGTGGTGCTGGTGGGTGGTTGGGCTGGATGACCCTGGAGGGCTTTTCCCAACCATGCTGGTGCCAGAAATGTGATTTTCCCTCTCTGGGTTTCCAGTCTGTGCTCCCTCCATCCCCCTCGGGTCGTTCTCCTTGTCCTCACGGGGAGTTTTGGCACAAATGTCCGACACCAGAACCTCGGTGGGGCCGAAGAGGTGGGAAGTTCCCTCAGTTTATTTGCTGGACATTTTGTCCCTGCACCACAGCAGATGTTTGGGTTTGTGGCACTGTTTCACGTTCAGCTCCTGCTCCCTTTGTGATCCATGGAAATGCTGAGATTTCCCAAACCCAATTTGGAATCTGGAAATTCCTGAGAATCCCAAACCCTCACCCTTTTCAAGCCTGTTATTTATCTCCCTGCTGACCCTGCTGGTGATTTTTCCTGCCTCCCCAACTCACCCATCATTCCTGAAGTGTCTTTTTTCTTTTTGTCTTGTTTCTTCCAGACCATTTCTACGATTTATCAAGACCATTTCGACTCCTAATCCTGGCCTCCGAAGCGCCTGCAGCCTGTCCCAGCCCGGCATCCGCAGCAATTTCAGTAAGGAAAAAAAATCTGATTTTCCATCCTCCAAATCCGTTTTTAAAGGTACCAAAACTTGTGCTGGAGCTCCCATTGTCCCCTTGGCGTCGTGGGATTGGATTTGATGATCCTGGTGGGTCCCTTCCATCTCAGGATATGCTGGGGGCACTCCTAAAGTGCTTTATTTTCCCTGGAAAAAGGTCCAGAAGGTCCAAAATGGATCACAGCTCCTCAGGCTGGTGGGATTTGTGTCCCAAAGAGGGGATTTCCTCAGCTTGGAACGTTTGTAATGAAAAATCAGTTTGTTTGTGGTGCCGGGGCCTGAGCAAGGCTGGTTCTGTGCAGGGTTTGGAGTGTGAAAGGGAAAAACCGTGATTTGGGGTTTGGTTGGGATTGCACCCAAAGGATCTCTGCCCTGGGAAATAAAATGGGGAATTTGGAGCTTTTGGGAGTGAAAAGGGCCAGGGGAGCTCCTGAGGCTGGTCCTTGGGTGCTCTGCTCCTCACGGGGGAAGCTGGAGAGGAGAAGCTCCAGGGAGAGCTGCGAGCCCCTGGCAGGGCCTAAAGGGGCTCCAGGAGAGCTGCAGAGGGACTGGGGACAAGGCCTGCAGGGACAGGACACAGGGAATGGCTTCCCAGTGCCAGAGGGCAGGGCTGGATGGGAGATTGGGAACTGGGAATTGTTCCCTGGGAGGGTGGGCAGGGGCTGGGCTGGAATTGCCAGAGCAGCTGTGGCTGCCCCTGGATCCCTGGCAGTGCCCAAGGCCAGGCTGGACATTGGGACAGTGGCAGGTGGCCCTGGGGTGGCCCTGGGTGGGATTTAAGTTCCCTTCCCACCCAAACCGTTCCACGACCATTCCTAGAAAAATCAGCAATTGGAATTTCCCCGTGGATTTGGGAAGTTTTGGCTTTTCCTTCACTCCCCACCCGCCGTGGGCCCCTCAGAGCTGCCCTTTGCCAAACCCTCGTTCCTCAAGGAGAGTTTGGGGCCGAGACCCCGAGGGCAGAGCTGCAAACAGGGTTTATTTCCTGGATTTAGAGCAGCTGGGGGTGTCCAGGTAGATGCTCCATATCCTTGGAATTCTGCCCTCCTTCAAACACTGCGTGGTTGTACCTGTGCCTGTACAGGTTCATTTGGGTTCCAGAATTCCAGGATTTATGGCTTTCTGAGGAATGAAAGCTTTATTATCGCCCAGATTTATATTTATATTTATATTTATATTTATATTTATATTTATATTTATATTTATAGTTACATTTATATTTATATTTTCATTTAAATTTTTATTTACATTTATATTTAAAATGCAAATGGGCAGAGCCACAGGCTGCCCACAGGGATGAAATCCAGCGTGGTGTCCCCGTGACTGTCAGGGCTTGGCAAATAAGCAATGAAAACAAAGCCAGGACCCCAAAGGTGATCGGGTGCAAATAAAATGAATTAATTCCTTGGTTTTCCCCTCGGGAGGAGCCTAAATCTGGGCTTTGCCCTTGTGTTTGTCGGAGCGTTCTTGGTTTCAGGTTGCCATCCACTGCTTCTGAGAGTTTAAATCTAAACAAACAAACAAATTCCTGCTTGTTTTCCACCTCAGCCTTCCTGGAAATGATCATGGATTAGGATTTTCGGCACCTCTGAAATGCCAGCCCTGTATCCAGGGGGGAAACTGAGGCACCAGAGGCCAGAGTTTGGCTCCGGGGGTGACCTCGGGTGGGAAACGCCGATTCCCCGTGACCTGCCCTCCCCAAAGTCACAACAAACTGAGAGCAAACCAAGCTCTGGGAGCAGAAGCCTCCCAACCTGACATTTCCAAGGGCTTTAATGACATAAAGCTGATTTAGTTGGAGGGGAAAAGCTTTAAATATCCCCGCAGAGAGCACACAACGTGCATGGGCTTGTGTTTATCCCCCACATTTCGGCGGATGGATGGAACCTCTCCCAGGAATAATGGAATTATCCCGGGATGTGCTCTCTGGCAGGGTGGTGTTAAAAGCAGGTGCACAAAGGGAATTCTCTGTTTGGAGAGAGGAGGGAAAAAGAAAAACCAAACCCTTGTGGGATCAGTGAATGGTTCTCAGCCCTGCAATAAAGCTAATCAGGTTAATTAGGATTAATTTGGCCGCCTGGCTTTTATTTGTGTGGAGGGAAAACACATCTGAGGGGTTTTTGTTGAAAATCCTTGTGAGCTTTAGTGATATTTTCGAGCTCTTTCGCCTGGGCAATGTAGAAACCTCTGGCTGCTCGGGCTTTTAGGGAGAATTATGCTGCACCCAGCGTTTAGAGCCATTAACTCTCCATCTCCTCTTGCATCTTCCATTGCCGGTAAATCCATCTCCTGTCCCCATTCCCATGTGGAGGTGGCCCAGCTCTCCCTGGGTGCCTTCAAATGTTTCCTTTTGGAGGTTTTTTGTTTTGAGAATTGTACCAAATCTCCCCTCTGGCAGCAGCCTGGTTCTGTTCCTGCTGCCCCATCCCACACGAGGCTTTTCCCCTCCTGTAATTTTCCACCCAGAGCTGTCTCTTTTCTCCCTTGCTTATGGCCCTGACTTTCCTCCTCACTTCCCTGCTGCATCCTCCCCTGGCTGTTTCCCATCCCTGGGAAAGCTGCTGGGGTTTTCACCGAGCAGATCCTTGCACGTGTCCCTGCCCGGATGGATCTGTGTGGAGCCGGGATCAGGGCAGGAGCTGTCCCAGGGGGGAATTCTCCATCAGCCCCTGCGCTCCTGTTTGGGGTTGGATTCCTTGCAGAGCCTCAGTCAGGTCGTGGGGGTGGGTTTGGGTTTGGCCAGGCTGGAGGAGCAGGGGAGGAAGGGCTGGGGACGAGGGGCCCTGGCAGAGCCTGGTCCTTGTCACCTTCCAAACTCGCAGGGCTGCTCTTTGCCCTTTGGCTTTCATGCTCACAGGATTCCAAAGGTTGGAAAACTCCTCTGGATCATCAAATTCAGACTTGGGCCGAATCCCATGGAACTTGCTGGGAAAACATCCACTCATTCTCTGAGCACCTCCAGGGATGGGGATCCAAACCTCCCTGGGCACTGCCAAGGCCTGAGCACCCTTTCCATAGGGAAATTCCTGCTGCTGTCCACCCTGAGCCTCCCCTGGCCCAGCCTGAGGCCGTTCCCTCTCCTCCTGTCCCTGTTCCCTGGGAGCAGAGCCCGACCCCCCCGGCTGTCCCCTCCTGGCAGGGACTTGTGCAGAGCCACAGGGTCCCGCCTGAGCCTCCTTTTCTCCAGGCTCAGCCCCTCTCCTGGGGCTCCAGAACCTTCCCATCCCCATTCCCTTCCCTGGACTTGCTCCAGCCCCTCCATGTCTTTGTCCTGAGTGCTGGACTCAGGGCTCAAAGTGCCACCTCCCCAGTGCCCAGCACAGGGGGACTTCAGGTTTGGATTCATCTTTTCTGGTCAGACTTGGTTTCAGCAGCCCCGTGAAGCTTCTGGTGTTTTGTGTTCCTCACATTTGACCTTGCTGGGGTCCAGCCCTGTCCTCACCCACGGCTGCCACCCTGAAAGGGCAGAGTGGGCACAGAGTGTCCAGGGCAGGCTCAGGCTGCAGAGCAGGGAAAGGTTCTTCCCCCAGAGGGTTCAGGCACTGCCCAGGCTCCCCAGGGAATGGGCACGGCCCCGAGGCTGCCAGAGCTCCAGGAGCCTTTGGACAGCACTCCAGGGGTGCCCAGGGGGGATTGTTGGGCTGCAGGAGCTGGATCAATGATCCCTGTGGGTCCCTTCCAGCTCAGCTCATTCTGTGATCTGTGGCTTCACTTTTCCACCCCTGCCCAGGTGCAGAAGGTTGTGCTGGCAGTGCCAGGAGCTGTCCCCAGGTCCTGGCTGCTCCCACAGGGACAGGGACATCTCCCTGTCAGTGCCATCCCCCTGTCAGTGCCATCTCACATCCAGACTTTACACCAGAGCCCGTTTCAGCCCCAGGCTTGGCACCCAGAACACAAAACCCTCCCCCAAAGCCCCACAGAGCCTCTTGTGCTCCCTTTTCCGTGGGAAATGTTGTCACTTCCAAAATCTGCTTTGAATCATCCCTTTACACTCCCCTCTCCAAAGCCTGGCATCTCGCTACGCTGCCAGGGAGGTGTTGAGACCAATTTTGGGTTTTTTTTTCCAGTGTTTTCTCTCAGCTTGGGGCTGTGCAGGAGCCCTGGGGAGGGTGTGAAGCGTGTGTGTGTGTCCCTCAGGAGCGTCTCAGTGCTCTGACATCAGCCCGTGCCAGCACACGGGGGGTGGTTTTGAGCGAGGTCCCACGCGCGCTATTTTAAGCAGCTGCTAAAAATAAAACCCCGTGCCCGAGCTGCTGTTGTGGTGGCAATGTTTTATCTCTTAATTGGGGCTGTTTGCCGAGGGTGATTCATAGAAAGGAGCTGAGCTTTCCAAGTTTTACCCCGAGGTGAAGCGGCCAAGGTGATTTGCTGATTGTGACCGGGGCCTGCGCAGGCAGGAGGAATTTTTGGATTTTTTTTT
>VXBN01004791.1:139066-149591 GCA_013397395.1 Sinosuthora webbiana | reverse complement strand
AATGACTATATAAATATATAAAAGATATAAATATCCAAAATATAGATAAAAATAAATAAATAATTTTTATATAAATATATAAATGACTATATAAATATATAAAATATATAAATATCCACACTATCCTCTGGAAAGGAGGGTTTTGGGGAAGGAAAAGCTCCCCCTGATGCAGCTGTCTCCGCGTTCCCTGGTGAATCCCCTTTTCCAGCAGCTCCACCTGGCCTGGGAAAACATTTCCCTGGAGAGAAGGTGTGTTAATGACCCCAAACCCACCCCCAGGACTCCCCTGGCACGGGGTGGGAGCCCAGCCAAGGCGTTCTGGGGCTGAGGGTGGCACTGGGGACACGTGGGGACCTGCTCACTGTGTCCAATCGTGTTTCTGGGTTTGTCACCGTTTCTGTCGGCTGGGACAAAATGCGAGTGAATTTCGGGATGTGCTCCCCACGAGGCTCCGGGAAAGGGAAAGTTCCAGCCTGGAGAAAGGATCAGAAACTCTGGCTTTGCCTGGAGGGGATAAAAGGATCATTTATTTCTCTTTCTGCCTTTCTTGTCATTGAGGATGGGGAAAACCCCCATTGCCTTTGGTCCCCAAGAAGCAGTTGGGAAAGTTTCCTTGTTGAATTTCCACTCAGATTCCAATTATTTTCTCATTTAAATGGAAATCTTCCAGCATCTCCTCTGTATATTTAATTAAATAAGACACAGGTTGGCCCAACACAGCACTGGGTGTTGTTGCTGTGTCCAGAAAGTGGAAAATCTGATTTATTTTGATTTCCAAGGGCTGCACACAGGTGCAGGAACTCCCAAGCAATAAATTCCCAAGCAAAAATGCTTTTGCACGATCCTAACTGAGGGAATTCATAAAATATTTGTATTTTTTACAGTGCCTTCTGTCCTTCAGAGCACCTAGGAACTTGGTGAGCACCAAGCTGGAATTCTGAAACTGGAATTCTGCTCATGGAGAGAGGGCAGCCTTGTGTGGTACTGCAGGGCAGCAGGGAAAGGAAAAATTCCTGCCCATCAGGGTGGAAATTTCAGGCTGGGGTTGTCCAGAAGATTTTATGGCATTTTCAGTGGTCTGTCCACAGATCTAAATCCCAAATTTCCATCCCCCTCCCAGCCTGGGAGCTCTGCTGTGGCTGCTCCTGCTGGGCAGGGCTGGATTCCCCTCCAGACTTCCTAGGAAAATATCAGTATTCCAGATGCTGCTGTGGCTGCTGAGATCATAGGATCTGGAATCACAGAATCCTGGAATGGTTTGGGTTGGAAGGAATCTTAAAACTCATTTTGTTCCACCCCATCCACGGCAGGGACACCTCCCACTGTCCCAATGTCCAGCCTGGCCTTGGGCACTGCCAGGGATCCAGGGGCAGCCACAGCTGCTCTGGCAATTCCAGCCCAGCCCCTGCCCACCCTCCCAGGGAGGAATATTTTCCCAATCTCCCACCAAAATCCCTCCTGTGCCCTGCCAGGGCAGGGGTGGGATGGGCTTTAAGGTCCTTCCAACCCAACCCAACCCATTTTAGGGTTCTGTGCCCCAGTGCCCCATCCCAGGAGGAAGAGGGGGAGCCTTGCCCGGGCCCTGGGCTGGAGTTCAGCACAGGGATAAAGCTGATGCAGCTCCCAGCCCCCCGTGGCCCCTCTCCCTGTGGAGAGATTGTTTTTAGGGAGATTTTTCCTGCCCCATTTCTGCTCCTCCCTTCTGCATCCAAAGCCAACCCGCAGCTTTTGGTGGCATCAGCTGGAAGGATCCCTTCAGCGGGGTGGTACAATAATCTCAGAGTCGGTTTTAATTCCGTTCTGTTTAAGTCTTACTGCACTTTGCCTAATTGCTTCTGCTTTGTCGTTAACGAGACAAAGAGCAGTTTGTGTAAGGGTGAAATTGTCGAGGAGCAGAGCTGGAATTTGCATGTTAACAGCTTCCTTTTTTTTTTTATTGTCTTCGTTGCCTTCCAAAAATCCCTCATTTGGTTTTGTTCAGCCCTAGGAAGCTGCTGTGCCCTGCAGGTGACATCCCCGGCCTGGCTGTGTCCTGCCAGAGGGAAAACCCCTCTGGATCATGGCCCAGGGAGGTTCTGCTCCCACGTGGATCCAGGCAGAGCCTCCCTGCCCCGGCCCCCAGCAGCCTTCCAGTGCTGGGCACTTCTGTAATCTGCCAGAACTGTCCCTCTCCCGTGACATTTGCTGAACGCACCAAAATTCCTCATTTTTTCCCACTGTGGATCGGTTCCAGCTCCCACAGCAGCCAACGGTCAGGAAAGCAGGGCCTGAGCCAAACAATTGCACTTCCTGGGGGTTTTTTGTTGGGTTTTCTTTGGTGTTTTATTGGTTTTTTGGGGTTTTTTCCCCCAATTATTTTCCTTAGTGAGTCCTGAGGGGAATGCTGCTCTCGGGGAGCCCCTGGAATGCCAAATGAGCTGGGAAGGAAATGGTGTTAATTCAGCTGGAGAGCGTCATGCGGGAAACTCGGGAAAAGCTGCTCCTCCCTGGTGTTCCCCCGCCGTGGAGAGCCAGGAAAGGCTCCGTTACCACCGGCTGAAAAGGGCACATTTGCAGCTTTATTGCAGAGCTTTCCCTGTGTCCTCGTTGGAAGAAGCTTCCCAGGGAAGCTGTGGGATCACATCCCTGGGAGTGCTCAGAGAATGAGTGATGATGTGCTTTGGGAACACGGTGGGATTAGGTGGAAGGCTGGATTTATCCCGGAGAGCTTTCCCAGCTTTAATGATTCAGTGTTTCTGGGGAAATCCTGCAGGATTTACGTGGGCTGGCCTGGGGTCTGGGTCCTGGCTGGTCAAATCCGTGTGGATAAATATTCTGGGATAAATCCGTGCTTGGGAATATTCTGGGAACGGGGATTGACTCGTTCTTGGCACAGCCATGACGTCCCTGCTGCTGCTCCTGGCTGTGCTCAGCCCTGCTTTGGGTGGCCATTCCTTGGCCATTGTTGCAGGGACACAGGGTGACACGGGATTATCCTCCAAAGGCTCTTTATTGTGGCCCCGTGCTGTCTTTTATAGAGTTTTTACAAACCTCGTGGGCAGCTTCTAATTGGTTAATGGCTTTCTTGTTAATTATTCTGTTGGTTAGTAAAAGGTGTTTCACTTGTCCATCCGATCTATCTATTCTCGGATTGTTTACATATTTTCTTTACTGATTTTCATGGCATAAATCCCTTGTTGCATTTCAGGTGCACTTATTTTTCACCCTCAGAATGGATTGTTGTGTTAAAGGAACTTCTCATTCTCGGAATAGCTTCACGTGGGAACTTGAAAATTGGTTGTTAGCTGCACTTAGAAATAATGACAGGGCAGCTTTTTACCCTGTTCCTACGGGCCATCCCACTGGGGTGGCTGCAGCTCTCCTGCTGCTCCAGGAATTGTTCTCCTGGATTCCAGGGGAGAGGACATTCCAAATTGGTCCCTCATGGACAGCCCAGCCCAGCCCAGGTGTGTGAGCAGCAGCCAGCACCTGAGCCTGGCCGGGCTTCACTCTGGGAAGGGAGATCAGGGAAGGGCTGGGACAGCCCTGGTTCCACCTGGGCGCTGGAGTCACTGCTGGGCTGGGAGTTTGGGATCTCAGCTCCTGCTGGAGCTGGGATTTCTGCTGGGCTGGAAGGATGAGCCAGGCTCTGTCAGGTCCTGGAGCTGGGCTCTCCCTGGTGTGTGCATCCATGGATTGGTGAGTGAATCTGTGGATTGGTGTGTGTGAATCCATGGATTGGTGTGAGTGAATCCATGGATATGTGATTGAATCCATGGATTAGTGTGTGAATCCATGGACTGGTGTGAGTGTATCCATGGACTGCTGTGTGTAAATCCAAGGATTTGTGAGTGAATCCACGGATATGTGATTGAATCCATGGATTGGTGAGTGAATCCATGGATTGGTGTGTGTAAATCCATGGATATATGATTGAATCCATGGATTGCTGGGTATCCATGGAAGGAAATCAGGGCAGGACCCAGGGAGAGGCTCATCCAGGCAGGTCAGGGAGAGCCGTTCCCACTGACCCCTCCAAAGCCTCCTGGCCATGGCACAGGGCTGTGGGATCAGCTCCTTCCCTGCCGGTTCCCACTGCAATCCTGAGGTTGAGCAGCAATCCCAAACTCCCTCTGAACTGGAGCTGTCCCTTCCTTCTTTTTTTTTTTTTTTCCCCCACTCCTGTGGTTTGAAACGATGCAGAAACATTCCGGGAGGTTTCTCAATCCCTGGGTTCAAGCAGGAGTCTCTGCAGGGGAACACATTTCCAGGGAAAGGCGATTCCTGCCTTCCCTGTGCTCAGGGTTACCTCGGATGGAATCACCAGCTCACCGCGAGCTGCCTCCCCTGGCTTTGGCAAGCCTGGAGTGGTCAGTCCTGAGGAACTGTGAAGGAATCCTTAGGCAGGAGTAGTTTAAAAATATTAAACAGCAACTTTTAAATAGCAAGAGGGGAGAGCAGCAGGGATTTGCCCAACCCCACGGAGGGGGTGAGGTGGGAATGCTCAGGATTCCTCACGGTCACAGGCACTGGACCGCGAGGGTCATCTCAAATGTCTCTAAAAAAAGTCGGTTCTCTTCAATTTCGGTTGCAAGAAAACTGGATCGGTGCCCTTGTAAACGTAAGAAACCCCCGAGGAGCCCTGAGGAATAGAGGGTGGAGTGGCAGCGCCTGCAGGAGCAGGAGCCGGGCTGCAAATCCCACTTGGAGGGACGGAAAGGGATCAGCAGGAGCCGGGCTGGGAGGGAGCTGGGGCTGCCCGGGGGCTGAGCCAGAGCCCAGTGCTGGCTCCAGGGAATTCATGGAAGTGCTGATGCTCTGCTCCATCCCTGCCCTTCTGCTGCTCCTCAGCCTGCTCAGGGCTTGCTGCTGCTTTTTTTTCCTTTTTTTTCTTCTTTTTTTTTCTTTCCTCCCCCTTCTAGTTTTGCTGGTGATATTTCTGGGAATATTTATCTCTCAAATATGCAGATTTTGCAATAATTTCTCTGTTGTGACTCAAACGCTTTTCTGGAAAACCTCTTTGAAGTGATGAAATTCTCTGGGTTAACCCTTTAATAAAGGCAGAGTTGGGCTTGTTCCATGTTTTCCTCAGGGCCCTTCTCTGCCTGGGAAGGTGGGAGGGGAAACTGCTGAAACCCTGTGGGATAAAAATAAAAGTGAATAAGCGCAGCCTTTTAATCCTGGATTTTTTTTTTTTTAATGAGCAGAGAAAGTCTCCTGGCTGTGTCCCCATCTGTTTCCAGTTAAGAGGATCCCTGTTTCTCCCGGTGGGTCTGTCCCCTCCCGGAGGATCCAGGGCCCCCCAGACGCCCCGTGCTGAGTCACAGCGCAGCTGTGGAACGGGGAAGTGTCCCTGCCTGGAAATGGGGACTCACTCCGGCCCAGCTGAGATGAACTCGCCCAGTTTCACACAGGAAATGTGTGACCAAAGCTGGAATTGAACCCAAACCTCTGCAGTTTAGTGGGTTTTCTTCTCCCCTCGGTGATCCACTGCAGCTCAGCAGATGTTGCCGAAGTCTGAGGATCCAAACGTGTGAATTCCAGAATCTTGGAATGGTTTGGGTTGGAAGGACTTTAAATCCCACCCCAACCTACCCCAGCCATGGCAGGGACACCTCCCACTGTCCCAATGTCCAGCCTGGCCTTGGGCACTGCCAGGGATCCAGGGGCAGCCACAGCTGCTCTGGCAATTCCAGCCCAGCCCCTGCCCACCCTCCCAGGGAACAATTCCCAGTTCCCAATCTCCCATCCAGCCCTGCCCTCTGGCCCTGGGAAGCCATTCCCTGTGTCCTGTCCCTGCAGGCCTTGTCCCCAGTCCCTCTCCAGGAGCCCCTTTAGGCCCAGGAAAGGGATCCAGGGTCTCCCCAGAACCCTTTATTCAGGCTGGACACCCCCAGCTCTCCCAGCCTTTCCTCACAGAAAAGGTGTTGGGATGTGCTGGGAGGTCTGTGCAAGGTGAGTGTGGAGCAACAGAATGATTTCCTTGAAACTAAAGGCGGCCTAAATGCAAAACTCGAGACTAAATACGAGCTTTGGAGAAAGGGCTGGGCCAGGAAGAGGAATAACTGATCCATGAGGGGGAATAGCTGGGCCAGGAGGAGGAATACTCGGTTTAGATAAGGAATAACTGGTCAAGGAGGAGAAATACTTGGGCCAGGAGGAGGAATACCTGGGTCAGATGAGGAATTCCTGGTCCAGAGGAGGAATATCCAGTTTAGATAAGGAATAAGCATTCCAGGAGGAGGAATACCTAGTCAAGGAGGAGGAATATCTGGTCCAGGAGAAGGAATACCTCTATCAGATGAGGAATTACTGATCAAGGGGGAGGAATAGCTGGTTCACATGAGAAATACCTGATCCAGAGGAGGATAAACTGGGCCAGGAGGAGAAATAACTGGTTCAGATAAGGAATTCCTGGTCCAGAGGAGGATAAACTGGGCCAGGAGGAGGAATAGCTGGTCCAGGAGAAGGAATACCTTGTTCAGGTGAGGAATAGCTGGGCCAGGAGGGGGAATGCCTTGTCCAGGAGCAGGAACACGTGGGCCAAGGGGGGGAATACTTGGGCCAGCAGGAGAAATTCCCGCTCCAGGAGGAGGCACAGCCGTGCTGGAGCAGGAGTGCTGTGTTTTCTCGGAGTTTATTTTGCTTTCACTTCGATTAATTTGAGAAACTTCTGCCTCGTGAGTCCTCCCAGTGCTGCATTTTTATGTTTCAGTTAGATTAGTTTTATATATTCAGTTATTTTTATATATATTAGTTATATATATTAGTTATGTATGGTTTTATATTTCAGTTACAGGAGGTGATTGCAGGGGATCTGCCCCCTGCTGCTGTTTGCATTAAATCCCTCTCTCCATCAATAATTTAATTTGTTCAAAGCTAATTTGGGATCTCCCACGACCTCCAGGCAGCACCAAACTCTCCACCCTGTGCTTCTCACACCTGTTTTTATACACAGAGGAGTTTTTTTGTAAGGACTGAAGAACGCCATCAGCTGCTGCAAAAAAACCCCAAAGTGTTTGTTTTCTCCAGATGTGCATCTCCAGATTGATTAATCCCTAATAATAAAGGGGTAGATGCTGGATCCTTCCACAGGCAGGGAATTCTAGTGGCTGCCACTTCCCTCAGTGGAACAGAAATTGCAAGATTTAAAGTATATTTTTAAAATGTCAAATATTGCTGGTCGTTAAATTTGTCTAAAATTTGGCCTCACAGTTATCACGACTGATAAACAGGTGGATTTTCTAGCAGCCCACCAGGCATTCCCCATAAGCCTGGCATCCCTAAAAAAACAGCCTAAAATTGGGTGTATACAGAGAGGAAAATGCTGCTGTGGTGGGAAGAGCATGGAAAAGGCAGGGCTGAGACAGCTCTCCACAAAGGTCACTGGAAAATCCCGATGTCTGTTCAGTGATGTCCCCACCTGGAGCTCAGGTGTCAGGCCCGGCATTTCTCATCCCCTTCAGGGGGGGTTCAGCCCCAAATCTGGTGGGGAAGAGTTTGTGTGAGTGGGGGGGGTGATGGTGCCAGGCCCAGCCTGAGGCTTGGAGCTGGTCAGCTCATCCTAAACCCTCCAGGAGGACTTGGGAGAGGTGAAGGACTGGGAGGGGTTTAGGACTGGGAGATGTTTAGGACTGGGAGGGGTTTAGGACTGGGAGGGGTTTAGGATTGGGTGAGGTTTTGGATTGGGTGAAGTTTAGAACTGAGTGAGGTTTAGGATTGGGCAAAATCTGGGATGGGGGGAAGTTTAGGCTTCATTTATTTTCTCCCATTTTTTGTTGCACCGGTAAACTTTCCTTGGAGGAGTCTCCTCCTGGGTGAGCTGCATCCAGCCAGGAGAATTATCCTTTGCCACTGGCATTCCAGGAGCCTCATTCCCAGTGATGGAATAAAGATGTCCAGGGCAGGCTGGACTGGCCCAGAAGGGCCCTGCTCGCTGCTGTAGGCAGCCAGGTGTGTTTGTTTGTTGGCCTGCTCTTGGATTGTTCACTTTTGTGCAGAATTCCTGAAAAATAGAAAAAAATCAGCTGGGGTCCATGTGTTTCATCAGAGGAGAATGAGGATGGTCTGAACATTTGGGGTGATGCTGAATTAACTCAAGAATTTCCTTTGCGAGCCTAATGATTAAACACTTAGGAATTGATATGTGGCCTGTAGAAGAAAGTTTAGTATTATTATAATGTTGTTCAGGTTGAGTTGGCAATTCTTAAATGTGAATATTTGAGCTTGTGGCAGCTCGCTGCTCTTGCTGGAAAAAAAAAATCCCTGCTTAAATCCTCTTGCACCCAGCTAATATTCTATTTCCCTGCTAAAATCCAATTCTCCCAAGTTAAAAAGCTCAGTGTGTCACGAGTGGGGCAAACCCCAGCAACCTGTGCAGAAACCGAGGTGATAAATCAGCTCCACGAGCGCCTTTGATCTTGAACGAATGCTGGGCTCAAAGTCTAGCCCAGAGCACGGCCAGGGTTAGTCAGCACCGAGGGCTCTCTGAAAGGGGATTCAAAACGTAATTAAATCCTCACAGCAATGAGCCCGACTCCTTCAGCAAGTCAGGGCAGGAGCAGGTCCTGGGAAGTTTGAAGCTGGTGCTGGAAGGGAGCAGGACCTGGATTGGAGGAAAAGGAAAGGAAGTTCGAGGCTAGGACTGATCTTGTGTCATTTCCCTGGATGTGGTGTCACAGGCGGGCAGGAAGAGAAGCCTTTTATCCACTCAGTAAAAATTGACATCTCAGGGGAGCCGATGTCCCTCAGCTGAGCCCCTCAGGGGGATCCACTGTCCCCGTGGTGTCCCTGCCTCCCTCCCTGAGAGAGCTGTGCCCAAGGACCTGCGCCCTAAGTTTGGCCACCTGAGGTGACAGTTCTCAGAGAGTTTGTGAAGTCTGGGCTCACGGAGTGTCCCGGGGTGTCCCAGTGTCATTAGACTCTGCTAAATTTAGCTAAATCCCCTTAAACTCCATGTCCCTTTTCTCACTGAGTCCACAGAGCTGAGGGAGCGAATGAGGAATCCCCGGAGGAGTTTGTGCTCTCTCCTGCTGGCTCTGCACCCTTCAGGAGGAGCTGGGGCCATGGCTGAGCTCAGATCTCAGTCCCCGGCTCCTTCCCGCTCTGCGGGACTTGCCCTTCAGCCCCGTCCCCAGGGAACACAGGGCTGGGAGCAATTTCCTCTGATTAATCCGGTGTAACCCTGTCCTGGCAAGGCGCTGCACCTCAGGGCAGGCAAAGAATGACAATAATTAATTTATCGTTATAAATCACACCTACCAACTCCCTTCATTTAAAAAGCACCGCCCTTCTTTTCCTTCAGAGCATCCCACACATCTTCCACTCCATCTCTTGGACACACTCGGCTGATTCCAGCGCAGCCTGGGGGCAGTTCCAGTGGAATTCCCTCCTGGAGTGTCCCATCACGAGCCGTGTTTGCTGACCGGGGTGGTTAATGGGGTTTGAGAGATCCCATCATCCCGTCATTCCAAGGGGGTTTCCCTTTAGGAACCCCACACGTGTGCCACAGAAACTGGATTTGTAGCTTTGTTTGTGCGTGCCACAGAAATTGGATTTATGCCTTTGTTGGGTGACAAAAGGCAGGAAATTAAAGAAGCAACGCTCGGATAAAAGCTCCTCTTTACCTGCCTTTGTTGTAGGTGACACCGAAGATTAGCACGGCTCAAGAGCAGCTTTTATCCAGAGGAGGTGCCTCGTTATTTGTCAGGGATGTGAGAGGCGTGAGGCAGAGCTTCGGAGTCCGTCGGTTTGGAAGGGAAATACAATTACAAAAACTTTTAAACCCCTACGTGTTTGCAGGAGATTAGGAGGAACTCGGGTTTGAAAGCGTTTTAATTCATTTTTCCAAACTGTCTCTGTTTCAAGTTCCCGTCTTTGGTTGCTGCCTCAGAACCAGGTTTTGTGAGCATTAAACCGAGTCCCCCAGGCTCGCCTGAGCGCAATTTATGTTTAGGTTGCCATTAAAAGTAATGTCTTGTGAATGGCAGACATTCAATGAGTTGTTCTGAATTATTTGTGGGCAAAATATTTACTGTTAACCTCTCCCCCTCCCCTCAGAAGGAGCAGCGGTTAATGACTTACACACAAAAAGCTAAAGTCATTTTTCTTGTCTGTTTCTCTTTTGGATGTAATTACAGAAATGTGGGAAATACTTTTCCAAGGCTTTTGAACTCCAAAGTGGAACAGAAGGAAGACACAGGGGGACATCCACCGTTCAGTGTTATTTTCCTTGCACAGGAGAGAGAGGGGAAAAAAAAGAAAAAAAAAAAAAGAAAGGATCTTTCCGAGATGAGCGCTAAAGTCTCAAGTTTTCAAAGGTTTGCATAACAAACAAGAGACACATTGTGGGTTGCATCTTGACTTTGAAGGCTTGCCACTGTCAACTGAAATAAAATGGCAAGGTTTAAAGCCTTAACCAAGTTCACAAGGAAAATATTTGGACTGAAAGTTTTGGAAAGTTTTCTCTCTTTGAAGTAGTTTGTCATGTGTTACCAATGTGAACTTTATTGACCTTGAAGCGGTTTTTTTTTTTTTTTTTTTTTTT
>VXBN01004791.1:124433-139060 GCA_013397395.1 Sinosuthora webbiana | reverse complement strand
TTTTTTTTTTTTTTTTTTTTTTGAATCAAATAGCAACTAGTGACACTTTAGTAAAATCTTAAATCAACAACCATCTCCCGGCGGCTCCAGCTTCGTAGCAAATGCAGGCAAAACAGGGAATCTACAGAGGGGACCTTTATTATTCATAAATGAAGCCTGCCAAAACCTTCCCGAAATAGCATTCAAAGACCCTTTTAAGGTCATGGATCCTGAACAAAGCCAGAAGAGCACAAAAAAGGCTGAGGAAAGTCCAAGAAAGAGGCTTCCCAAAGGAGAGGCTTTCCAAGGCAGTATTTCATCCCCGACGACGTACCAGGGCAGCTCTGCTCCCTCCCCAGGAGCCCCTCTCCGAGACATCATCTCGCAGCAGCACTTTCCCGGCTCTTTGCCCGTTCCACGAGAGGAGCCTCAGGAGAAGCCCGGCCACCAGAAACCACCCAAGCCCTCCACCTCCTCCTCCTCCTCCTTCGACCACTCCGCCCACGTCCCGCAGCTTCAGCAGCACGCACTGGCACCAGCATTTATGTCCCCGGGGAAGCCGGAGCATGTCCTGGAAGGTCCCACATGGCAGCTAGTTGATCCCGTCAGGCCAGGGCCCTCCGGCTCCTTCCCGTCCCCGGGGCTGCACGCCCACCACGGCCAGCTCCTCCCATCGCACTCGCAGCCCATCATTCCCGCCGAGGACATGCCGGCCGTGCAGAAGGTCTTCATCCCCCGCCCTGCCCAGGTGTCCCTGAAGCAAGCCGAGGAGGTGCACAAGAAGGAGAAGAAGCCCCAGAAGCCGGGCAAGTACATCTGCCAGTACTGCAGCCGGCCCTGCGCCAAGCCCAGCGTGCTCCAGAAACATATCAGGTCCCACACCGGGGAGAGGCCCTACCCCTGCATTCCCTGCGGCTTCTCCTTCAAGACCAAGAGCAATCTGTACAAACACAGGAAGTCCCACGCTCACCGGATCAAAGCTGGGCTGGCCTCAGGGATCGGGGCCGAGATGTACCCCTCGAGCCTGGAGATGGAGCGCATCGGCGGCGAGGACTTCGAGGAGCCGACGGAAGGGGAGAGCACGGACTCGGAGGAGGAGACGGCGGCGATGTCGGGCCACGCCGTGGAGCTGTCGCCCAGGCAGAAGCACACCCTGCTCTCCAGCAGCCTGCTGAGCGCGGGCAGCCAAGGCTCCAGCCATGACCGCTGCTCCTTGTCCCATTCCAGCATGTCCCAGTCCCTCGAGGACAGCTCCCAGTTCGTGGAGCCGTCGTCGGAGCACGCCCTGAGCCATAAGTCCGAGGACACCCACACCATCAAGCAGAAGCTGGCGCTGCGCCTGAGCGAGCGCAAGAAGGTGATCGACGAGCAGGCGTTCCTGAGCCCCGGCAGCAAGGGCAGCACCGAGTCCGGCTACTTCTCCAGATCCGAGAGCGCCGAGCAGCAGATCAGCCCTCCCAACACCAACGCCAAATCCTACGCCGAGATCATCTTCGGGAAGTGTGGGAGGATCGGGCAGAGGACGGCGGCGCTGGCTGCGAACACGACCCAGGGGTTCCCACACCTGTCCGGCGACGAGAAGCCCAGCATGGTCCCGTTGTCTGTGCCTAGAACACAGGTGATCGAACACATCACTAAGCTAATTACAATTAACGAAGCCGTGGTGGACACCAGTGAAATCGACAGCGTGAAGCCCAGAAGAAGCTCTCTGTCCAGGCGGAGCAGCATTGAGTCCCCGAAGTCTGGTGCGTACAGAGAGCCGTTCCAGTTCGACATCAAGTCTGGCTCCAGCAGCCAGCTGGAGGCAGCGAAAGCGTTGGCGTCCCACGGTGAAAAAATGAAGCCCGAACAATCATTGTTGTCACTTCAGCAATCCCACAGTGCCACAGAGACAGTGCCTCTCCTAAGAAGCCACTCAATGCCTTCTGCTGCATGCACTATAAGCTCCCCACACACCTTTAGAGGTAGCTACTCATTCGATGATCACATCATGGAGCCGGAAGTCTTAAGCCGCAGCCAAGCGTTTTCCTCCCACCCTCGAATGCTGAAACGCCAGCCAGCCATCGAGCTGCCCTTGGGAGTGGAATACGTCTCGGAGGAGGTCGGCTCTGCCAGCAAAGAAACTGTTCCCAAAGCTCCCGAGGAGCCTGAAACCAAGGAAAGCGATCTTACCAAAAAGTCCCGCAAGGGCCCCAAGGCGAAAGGGTTCATGTACGAGTGCAACGTGTGCGGCGCTCGCTATAAGAAAAGGGACAACTACGAGGCCCACAAGAAGTACTACTGCTCAGAACTGCAGCTCTCCAAGCCCCGCTCTGCCACGTCCCACGCCTCCTCGGAGCCGGAGAAGAGCGCGGCGGATCCCGACGTGTGGCCCCAGATGATGCATTACAAGCTGGGCAGCACCTTGGAGCTCACCCCGCTGCGGAAGAGGCGGAAGGAGAAGAGCCTCGGGGACGACGAGGAACCTCCAGCTTTCGAAATGTCTGACACCTCCTCCTCCAGCGCCGGCCCGGGCACTCAGTTCGCAAACCCGGCCTCATCTGATGTGGCTCTAAACCTGACCCGTGAATCCATGAAGTCACCAGCAGACTCGGGAAAACCCGCACCTGCCGAGGCCAGCGCCAGCTTCCACCCCAGGAACACCAAATCGGCTTCGAGCGCGGAGGGCAAGGAGAGGAGAACGACCTCCAAGGAGATCTCTGTCATCCAGCACACGAGCTCCTTTGAGAAGTCAGACTCCATCGAGCAGCCCAGCAGCTTGGAGGAGGACAAGCCCCTGTCCCAGTTCCCACCTCAGCCCACGCCCCAGCACAGCCGCCCCCCTCACTCCCTGCAGCCCAGGCTGGTCCGCCAGCCCAACATCCAGGTCCCTGAGATTCTGGTCACGGAAGAGCCGGACAGACCAGAAACAGAGCCAGAACCTCCTCCGAAGGAGCCAGAGAAAACCGAGGAATTCCAGTGGCCGCAGAGGAGCCAGACTCTTTCCCAGCTCCCTGCGGAGAAACTCCCCCCCAAGAAAAAGCGGCTCCGGCTGGCAGAGATGGCCCAGTCCTCCGGGGAGTCCAGCTTTGAGTCCGTGTCTCTCACCCGGAGCCCCAGTCAGGAGAGCAGCCTGTCCCACGGCTCCAGCCACTCCGTCTCCTTTGACCGGGATGACCACACCAAGCCAGAGTCGAGTAGCCAGCCCTCCGAATCCCACCCCAAAGCTCCTGGCGTTGGCTCCCACATGCTGATGGTCCCCAGCCACCATCACCATTCCAGGGAAATGCGGAGATCCGCTTCCGAGCAGACGCCCAACGTGTCCCACCCTTCCCAGATGTCAGAGACTCGCAGTAAATCCTTCGACTACGGGAGCTTGTCGTCCACTCCTGCCTCCACCCCTGGCCCCTCCACCTCCTCAGCCCCCCAGGAGAGGAGGAAATGTTTCCTGGTGCGGCAGGCGTCCCTCACCAGGCACCCCGAGCACGAGCCGGACCCGGCCCCGCCGGGCTGGCCGGACACGGAGGATCCGGCTCCTTCCTCGAGTAAATCTCCTGCCACGAGTTTGCCCCATCAGCCGACCTCGTCCTCCCCTGTGCCCTCTCACGGCACCTACCCGAGCGACAAGAGCCAGCCAAAGGACAGCCCCGAGCCATCCTACAGCCCGCCATACACAGAGGCCCTGCAGGTGTTCCACCACCCCGTGCCACAGCTGACGCTGCACGAGAAGCACTTCATGGCCCCCCAGGTTTCCATATTCCCCTACCAGCACCTCCTGCCGCAGCCAGGGCAGTCTGCAGAGCTCTTTGCTGCACACACCATGTCTGACATCCTGTCCGCGCAGTTCTCCATGCCCCAGATCCCTCCCTCCATATTCCAGACCCCGCCGCTGCCCCTCCCGCAGACACTGATCCACCCGGGCCCGCTGCACATCGCTCCCCCCTTGATGTCTCACCCCGCCGAGGTGTCCTTCAGGCACCCCTCCTTCCTGCCCGTGCACTACCCCGGCTCCTCCCCGATCCCCTCGGCCTTCTTCCTGCCTCTGCAGTCTCAGTTCGCCCTCCACCTGCCGGGTGACGCTGGCGGACATTTGCCGCAGATCAAATCCAGTCTGTTCTCGGCAGCAGGAAGCTCCAGCCTGTCCCCGTGCACGGATTATGACTCGGACAGCAGGCTGCACCCCCTGACCTGCGCGGCGAGTCCCGCGCTCTCTGTCACCGTCACCCAGCTCGTTGTCCCCACCCGGACTGAGCCCATGGTGTCCCTGGTGGTCCCCGTCCGCATCCAGACCAACATGCCCTCCTACGGCAGCGCCATGTACACCACGCTCTCCCAGATCCTGGTCACGCAGTCCCAGTGCAGCTCCTCCACCATCGTCCTCCCCAAATTCGACGACCGCCAGCCCAAGGGCGCCCTGGTGTGCAGCGCTGACGTCCACGGGCTGGGCTTCGACCTGGCCCAGATGATCACGGAGGAGCAGAGGAGCCTTTTCCAGAGCCCGTACCTGAGAGTGCCCCTGCCCTTGCCGGAGAGAAAGGGCTACATGCCCCTCACCTGCCCCTCGGACAGCGTCCTCGGCCTGGAAGGGGGTCCCTCCACAGTTGGGGGGAGCAAAAGGATGCTGTCCCCAGCCGGCAGTTTGGAGCTGACGATGGAGACCCAGCAGCAGAAGAGAGTGAAGGAGGAGGAAGTGTCTGAAGCAGAAGAGAAGCTGGAAGTGGTAAAGCCACCCAGTGCAACAGAAGAAGGGAAAAAGCAGGATTCACCTCACTTCCTTGCAGAAAGCCAAGACAGGGTCGAGGTGGAGACACCAGCCAGCGTGTCCGTGGAGCCGTCGGAGCCAAAGGAAACCCCGAGCAGTTCCCAGCAGGCAGCGTCCCGGTCGGGTTCCCCCAGCTTTGAGGCCCTGCAGGAGTACGAGCAGCCAGCTGGCAAACAGCTCCTCAGCCAGGAGCCCCTGCAGCCCGTGAAGAAGGAAGACTCCAAAGAAGTGGTGGAGCAGCCTCCACCGACCCCGGCCAGCACCGCCCCGGTGGCCGAGGGCGCGGCGGGCGCGGGGAAGGCTCGGGAAGGCACAGACACCAAGAAGGTCCTGCAGTTCCCCAGTCTCCACACAACCACTAATGTCAGTTGGTGCTATTTAAACTACATAAAGCCAAATCACACCCAGCAGGCGGACGGCCGCTCCTCGGTGTACGCCAGCTGGTGCATCAGCCTCTACAACCCCAACCTGCCCGGCGTGTCCACCAAGGCAGCCCTGGCCCTGCTGAGGTCCAAGCAGAAGGTGAGCAAGGAGACCTACACCATGGCCACAGCTCCGCGCCCCGAGGCGGGCAGGCTGGTGCCGGCCAGCTCCAGGAAGCCCAAAATGACCGAGGTAATGCAATCCTATCTCTTTCTTCTCCTGATCCATTTGGATGCGTGGGTGGAGGGGGCGGAGGGCCGGGCCGTGGCCGTGCTCAGCTGGGTCGGGGTTTACTCGTCCCGCTGGCGCTTTGGGAAGCGCCTGTTCTCAGTGAAGCTCGTAGAGTGAAGAACCCAAACCCCACTGAAAGCCCCAGGCCGGGAGGCAGGAGAGCCTGGCCAGGTTCCTGTGCTCCGCTTCCTACTTGCTTTGTAACCCAAACAAAGTAGGAATCACCACCACCACCCCACCAACCACCACCGCTCCAGCACAAAGGATTAGACTTCATTTGCATTTGTCTTGATATTTCTAACAGCTTTACAGCTTCNTTTTTTTTTTTTTTTTTTTTTTTTTGTTTTTGAACGCTGTTTTAATTCCCTTTTTTTTGGTTGTTAAAAATGGAAAAAAAAAAAAAAAAAAAAAAAAAAAGGATTACCTAGGGGAAATGGGATTCTGTCTGGTTGTGCATCTGCTCATCTCACGTTAATGAACATGGAGAGGCATGCTTAAAAGTATTTAAAAAATATTAAAGGGAGATTTGCAAGTGGATTTAGGCCCCTGAAGAAGCACAAAGGCTGGCAGTGACATTTATGAAAGTGCCTCGGCGGGTCAGACACATTTTGTTAAGCACCCCCTGTGGTTTGGTCCATAACCATCCACATGCTCCTCCAGGTATTTAAGGCTATTTTACACCTGGTTTTAGAGTTAAGGCTCCACAGTGGCTTCCCAGGGGCAGAGCTCCCCGCAAGGCATTGCCCACATGGGCACAGAAGTCTTTAAGACCCTCCTGTGAGCTGCCTAATTTTATGTATCTCATTCTAAAGCCAGACTTTACCCCTCCTTGCTTAATGCTGAACCAAACAGATCCCTTTAATCCAGATCATGTTCATGTAGATTAGCAAACAGAATCGCTCTAAAGATTTTTGCAATTTGATATTCATCTCAAGTCAATTTATATTGATGGATTATTCATTTTATTTCTGTGTCATGAAATGAACTTTGAATATTAAATTTATCATAATCGCTGCTGCAGCTGCTGCTTATAAATATGTCTTAAAATACACAGTAGAGTCGCTTTGATTCAATAAATCTTTATTTCTATTCAGCATTTCCATCACTCTCCTGCAGAAATCCAAGAGACAGATTTCCAGGGACACAGGGGCAGATAATTACCTGAGCAGCGCAATAACCACGCTGAGATTTATGCACTATTTTTCCAAGGGTTTTATCTGAGCGGTGCCGCGGCATCCTCAATTTCAATCCCCAAAGGAAGTGCCTGTGCTGCTCGGAGCTCTGCTCTTTGCCATGGTGCTAAAACCCACACCCGGGGATGTGTCCGGAGACCCTCCCGCCCCGAGGGGAAAGGTGGAACAGCAGTGGTTCAGCCCTCACTCACCCAAATCCGCATTTCACTGCATGCATTTCCCCCTAAAACCCGCCCAAAAACCCCCTCCAAGCTGTCTGGTGGTGCAGGTTCGCGCAATCCGCAAAAAGGAAGAGTTTGCCCTGCCCAGTTCACCTGGGGAACAGCGGCTCCCACAGCCAGCCCTGCTCCCCGCGTGGCCGGCAGAGCCCCCGGGAGCCTCGGCGTGGATAAACTGAATCCTTGCCGAGCACAGAGCTGATCTGTGAGCAGTGGGAGTGAAATCCTCCGTGCGGGGTTTAAAACAAGCACGGCTGGCGCGGGGTGGGGAGGCAGCGGCTGCCAGGACGTGCAGCAGCAGTAGCATCATCACCCCGGGGTTGGGAATCCAACCCTCAGCTGACTCTGGCTCCTTCCCTTCAGTGTCCCCTCCTTTCCGTGACCCCCAGGTTGTCAGTGGATGTGCCAGGAGATGTAAAAAAAAGCTCGGGTGTTTTGTACAGTCATGCATGCAGCAAAGCAGTAGTTCCGTACGTGCTGTCTCCCTCCTTGGCTTGGGGTTGAAATTTCCCGTGGGATTTGCCGAGCAGATGATTCTGGAATTGCGGAGTGGCTGCGGGCTCCAGCGTGCATGTAGGGACGGCTGGTGACACTGTACTGGGGCTTGCACACTCTGTAAATTCCCACGAGATTGTACAAGGGGATAGCAGCGACTGTATGACTTCGGCTCTCTGGTGCCTTTTCATCTGTCAATGTTTTTTTTTTTTTTGTGCTTTCGAAAGTTGCAATAAATAAAACCTCGTGCTACATCTAGCAAGTCAATTGTTTTGTATTCCTCAGTAAAACCTGGGAAGGTTGTCCCTTGAGCCCGTAGCTCCTATCAGGAGGTGAAGTCACGACCCTAAAAAAGTTTAATTTTGGAGGGTTCTGAGTGTCTCCTGCCGCTGGTTTCCTCACTGTCATCTCCGTGCCCAGAGCCACCAGCTCAAGCCCATTCCTGCTGGGAAATGGTTCAAATGGTTCCTGGCACTGTTCTGTTCTGTTCTGCCCCGGGCCTTTTGTCATGAAATTCCTGGCACTTTTAAGGACATGGGACTGCACAGGGACCATTCCCAGGAGGCTTCTAGGACAGGTGTGTGGATGGTGTGCACATGGGGCTGATCTGGCCCCAAGGACAGACAGAGACAGACAGACAAATGCCTGGGTGCAATTAATGCTCTGAGCTGAGCTCCTGAAATCCCTGGGCAGATTTGAAATGCTCGACCCCAAAGCGCCTTTTGAGCGAGTCCATCCCTGCTCCTGCTGAGCATCCCGAGGCAGCCCCAGCAGCTGGGGGACCTGGAATTATCCCACGGGGTTCTGCAGGTCTCTGCTGGAGCTGCTCACTCTGTGGCTTCCCCCAAACCCAGGGGAGACAAAGAGGCTCCACTGGGGTGATTCATCCCCCTCCGCACAGGGCTGAGGTGGGGCAGGTGAATCACCTGGGCAGCTGCCCCTGCTGCCAGCCAGAGCCAAGGGTGACCAGCTCTGCTCCAGCCTTCAGGGGCTGCCTTCAGGCCAAAGCCCCTCTAAAACCGCTCTCAGCCGCCTGCAGCCTGTGTCCATAAATCACAGATCATGGGAGGATATGGATCCAGGATCCTCATCCAGGATATGGGTTCAGCTGAATGTCAGAGTTACTGTGGGAGAAGTGACCAGGGGGAAAAGCATCTGCTTTCCTTTCTCTGGAGACCCCTGGGCTTGTCCTGCTGGGCTGTAGTGGGGCAACATCCCAACATTTCATTCCATGTGTGGAGAGCTCTCCCAGGGCTTGTCCCAGGATTTAGGACATCCCAACATTTCACTCTAGGTGTGGGGAGCTCTCCTTGGGCTTGTCCCAAGATTTAGGACATCCCAACATTTCATTCCATGTGTGGAGAGCTCTCCCAGGGCTTGTCCCAGGATTTAGGACATCCCAAGGTTTCATTCCAGGCTGGAGAGCTCTCCCTGAATTTGTCCCAGGTTTTAGCGGGCAACATCCCAACATTTCATTCCAAATTTTGGCAGTTTTCCCTGGATTTGTCCAGGATTTAGGACATCCCAAGGTTTCATTCCAGGTGTGGGGAGCTCTCTCTCATCCCACCCAGCCCCACAGCTTTGATGTTCAGGTCCATCCTGTAAAAAACATTAATCGTGTAGGTGAGATGTCAGGGCATGACTTAAACCTTGTTCTAGACGAGGTTTAGACACAAAACCCCCTCAACAAGCGGCAATTTAACAGTGGAGAGGCAGATTGGAGCCTGGGAACGCGTGGGGAGGTGGAGGATTCTTTTCTCCCGTGGGTTCTGTGGCTCTCTCTGCGTTGCAGTGAGAGGAAACCACCCGGGAGCGCTGCCTGGCCAGTGATTCACGGCAGCCTGAGGTGGCTGAAACCCAAATTTGTGTGAATGTGGGGGAAACCCGGAGGTTCAGTGCACGAATCCTGCAGATTCCTCCTCTCCAGACCTTTCAGATGCGTATTTCAGAGGGACAGAGATCTGGGGACACGCTCAGACCCACCACACTTCTCCTCACCCTTCATTTTCCCAAGAGCCGCACAACCCTGGAGGGAGCAATTAAAAAACCTTGTCAGGAGTCACAGTAAACACAACCCCAACCCTGAGGGCCCCCAGATCCAGAAGCAAAGCCCAGTTTGTTGGGAGGGTGCCCCAGTTGCAGCCCTTGGTGTGGGGAGCAGCGCTGGGGCTGTTTGCTCTCTCTGTGTCTGCCTGCCGGTGATGTTGTCTGTAATCATGGATTGTTTTGCTCTTTTGGGGAGATAGGTTCATTTGCCTTCGCTCCTTTCTAATGAAGGTCGAAAAGATATAACTAGAGCTGAGAAGGAGGAGGAGAAAAGGGGAAAATCAGAAGAAGAGGCTCTTGTGACCAAGCGAGGGGAGCCCGTGAGGATCAAGATCTTTGAAGGAGGGTGAGTGTCTCATTTTATTTCTCTTCTCGTGTCTCCCGTTTGTATAAAGTTGTTACAAATGACGGCAAGGTGCCGCTGGAGGTGAGCAGATGGAGCTGCATTTCAGTTTGTTTTCCACAGCCACTGTAAAAAAACTGGGCCCTCCAGACCTGGAGTGCATTAATTTCCTATTTCTGAGCTGCCTTTAAGTCAGCCTAAAGTCACCTGGATCTCTTTTCTGAGTGCGTGGTTGAGCCAAGAGCACAAACCCATCTCGCAGCTGTCTCTGAAGTGGCAGAGGTGCACTCTGCAGCTCCTCAATCTCTCCAGAGCCTTCCCCTGAAAATGCTGTTCCTGATGGTTGTTCCCGCTCTGGGGAGGATCTGGGCAGGGCTCTCTCTCTGGGGTTTGGGTGGGGAACAAAAGGAGCGTTTTGTTCGTGGGATGTCCATCCCACCCAACCTGAATAGCCCAAACCAGGATGGATGCAAGGCCTCAGTTTGATGCGTATCTTAAACCCCGGGTAATTCAGGGGGCGCCTCAGGAATTCAGCACTGCTCTAATGCTGCTGGTCATTTCTTTAAATTTTTTTTAAAAAATGGCTCGTAAGCAATGTGTCTGTGGGTTACAATTAAAGGTCACCCTTCCTGGGTGTTGCAGAGGGGGCCAAATGGGTGGCAGAGCAATTCCCAGCAGCATTTATCGGTCCTGCCCTTGCTGTTGGGTGGTCTTGGTTTCTGTGTGTCAGAAAAAGGATTTCCTCAGGCTGTGCTTGTTGTTTTTTTCTGCTGTTACCAGGCGAAATTTGCTTTTATTTTAAAAACACCTCGTTAGCAGATGGTGGAAGCAGCAAAGCAGGAGGGAAAGTGTGTGCAGTGGGACGGGAGAGCTCAGCTCTGCCCAGCTGTGGGCTCAGGTCTGGGCACGGAGTGGGGCATGCACAGAGCCAGACAGGGGAACCCGGCCGTGGTCGTGGCCTGGCAGGACCCAGGGAGCAGCAGAGTGAGAGGTTTGATGGGCTCAGTGAATCTGTCACCCTCCTGTAGCAGATGGGACCCATGGGACCCACTGGGATGGGTTTTGTTTTCTTCAATGCCGTGAGAACCTCAGTTCCCCAGGGCTGGGCTGTCCCTGTGGCTGTTCAGGGGGATCCTTGTGTTCCCTCCTGGCCCTGACTCAATGAGCTCAGCATTAACAGGACTGAAAATGCCCCTGCCCCTCACAGGGTGCCCTCAGTGCTGGCCCCTCCCTGTGCTGTGCCCACACAGGGGTCGCTTTGTCCCTGAGCCAGCACAGCCAGTGACACTGGGGCACAGCCAGTGACATTGAGGCACAGCCAGTGACACTGGGGCACAGCCAGGTGACACTGGGCACAGCCAGTGACACTGGGGCACAGCCAGTGACACGGGGCACAGCCAGTGACACTGGGACACAGCCAGGTGACACTGGGCACAGGCAAGTGACACTGGGGCACAGCCAGTGACACTGAGGCACAGCCAGTGACACTGGGGCATAGCCAGGTGACTTTGGGCACAGCCAGGTGACACTGGGCACAGCCAGGTGACACGGGGCACAGCCAGTGACATTGAGGCACAGCCAGTGACACTGGGGCACAGCCAGGTGACACTGGGCACAGCCAGTGACACTGGGGCACAGCCAGTGACACGGGGCACAGCCAGGTGACACTGGGCACAGCCAGTGACACTGGGACACAGCCAGGTGACACTGGGCACAGGCAAGTGACACTGGGGCACAGCCAGGTGACACTGGGGTCTGTGCTGCTCTCAGGGCCCCTCAGGGAACGTTCCCTGCCACTCCCAGGATGGAATGTGAGAGCAGAGGGCTGGGGACACTGACCCCGTGTCCTCCTGACACAAAGCAAAGCGTCTTCTCCGAGGTGCTCGGTGCCGCCCATCCTGAACCTGTGCTGCGTTCAGTTTTAATTAAATGTAATCAATTTTAATTTTGTGCTGGGTTCCTGCAGCTCTGGCCGTGTCCCTCTGGGTGTGACACCATGCCAGGCACTGTTGGGACACGTCACAGCAATGAGTTCCATGGCTGGGTTCCGTGTCGGGATTCCATGGCACTGCCCGGGACAGGCTGTGCTCCCGAGCTGCTCCCTGTGCTCATTCCCACAAGGTATCAGCCAGGACCTTTTCCAGCTGCTCATCCCCAGGTGTTCAGCCAGGACCTTTTCCAACTGCTCTTCCCTATGTATCAGCCAGGACCTTCTCCTGCTGCTCAATCCCACAAGGTATCAGCCAGGACCTTTTCCTGCTGCTCCTTCCCAGGTATTAGCCAGGATCTTTTCCTGCTGCTCATCCCTATTTTCAGCCAGGACCTTTTCCTGCTGCTCTTCCCCAGGTGTTTATCCAGGACCTTTTCCTGCTGCTCCTCCCTATTTATCAGCCAGGACCTTTTCCTGCTGCTCATTCCCAGGTGTTTATCCAGGACCTTTTCCTGCTGCTCATCCCTATGTATCAGCCAGGACCTTTTCCTGCTGCTCCTCCCCAGGTGTTTATCCAGGACCTTTTCCTGCAGACAAACCCGCAGGGTGCCCGGTGCCTCCTGCAAGCTCCCAGATGGATCAGCCTCCCTTTCCTGGCCATTTCTCAGAAATGTTTCACACAAAGTGCAGCCATTTTCAAGACATTATTTCACTCCCTTATTTCACTTTTTATTTTTTTCCCCCTATAAAAGTTTCTTCCTTGACTCATTTTCCCCTTATTTACGGGTTTCACGCTGAATGCTGCTGGCCAGGCCCGTCCTTCCAGGGGGATGCACTTGGATTCAAAGCTTTTGGATCCATCCCACGCTTCGTTGCCTCAACCAAGGAGTGAGATTATGAAGAAAATCACAGAAGGTGCATTTGCTGCAGCTCTTTCAGCTCCTTCTTCCCCTCATTTTTGATTCCTTTGGAGCTCTTGCCTTTCTCTCTGCCATCCTCAACACTTTTATTTCTGCAGAATCTTCTGGCTTCCCCCATCCCATCACTTTCCCCTCTGCCACTCTCCTCAGAGCACTTCCAGAACCATCTCTGAGATGTCTCCTGCTACTCTCCAGCCTCCCAGCTGGAATTTGGCTTTTGGGGAAGAGCAGAAAAGCCAAATTTCCTCTTTGCACCATTCCCTCTTGTCAGGAAAACCCCACGGAGCTCTGGGGCACCTTGGCTTCCCTTGTCACCCCTGGAGGTGTCTGGGCGTGGATGGCTCCGTTTGTTCTCCCCCTGGGAAGGGGTTTGGATCTAGCATTTGCAGGTTCCTGGGGCCTGGAGGTTGGTTTGGGGTCAGCAATCGTTAGTGCCCGGGTGTGGGGCTCAGCCCTGCCCTCCCCACTCCCTGCAGGGAGGGTCTGTGGTGGCAGCTCAGGCTGTGGCCCTGGGGCTCCAGGAGCTCCTGGCTGTGGGTGTTCCCAGCTCTGGTGAGCTCCCAGCCCGTCCAGCCCCGGGAAGGACGGGAGGAGGCTCTGCAGACCCTTTGCAGAGGCTCTGGCTCCCTGGAAGCCTCAGGAGGGACCAGCGTGGTCCCACCTCACCCTCCCCGCACTGAACCGGGGGTGGCATCCACGGACTTCTCTGCTGAAAGAACAAATTCCTCTTGGAGAGCGAGCCTTGAGGTCACCCCACGTGTAATGTCACCCCACGTGTAATGTCACCCCACGTGTAATTTCAGCCGCAGCTTTTTGTCTGAAATCCCGGAATTCTGTCAGGCCGGATCAATCCCCATCCCCAGCAGATGGCCCCAGCCCTCGGCGGGGAGGCTGGAGTCATTTAACACCCCCAGGACGGGCTGGGGGCTGCAGGGGCTCCTCAGGGTGTCTTTGGGGGAGCCATCAAACAGCCAGGTCAGTGTCTGAGCTCCTCATGGAGCCAATCAGAGCATCCACCGGGTTGTCCTGAGGGACGCTGCGGGGCTGTGGGGCAGGGAAGATGATCCCTGAAGGTCAGGCTGGCCAGCAGCGCTGCAGGAGGAGCGCTCTGGTTCCTTGTGTCACCTTCAGCTCCCCCCTGGGGTGGCCATTGTGCAGTCTGACATAATGAAACCAGAGACTGCCATCCATCGACCTGCGGGGAGAGCGGCCTCTGGGCTGCCCAGGGGGCTGCTCCCGTTTGCTGCCCTTCCCAGGGTGGGATCTGAGAGCAGAGGGGTGGGGATGCTCAGTCCATGTCCTTCTGCTTCACAGCCCAGCCCTCTGTGCTGCTGTGGGGACAGTCAGTTGGTTTATTTGATTATTATTTATCATTTTATATTCTTTCTTTATTTAATTATTTATATCACGTCCTTCTGCTTCACGGCCCAGCCCTCTGTGCTGCTGTGGGGGCAGTCAGTTGGTTTATCTTATTTTTATCTATTACATTTTTTATTTATTTAATTATTCAATTTTATTTAATTAGTTAGTCACAAACAGTGGGAAAACCAGTACAAAGATATATAAAGCTAAAAACCTTCACTGACATCCCCAAACCAGTGCCGTGCATGGTGAAAACCGTATTTTCTCTTTGGAAAACTTTTCCTTTTCATCCTACTTTAGGGGGGAAAAAAAAACCAACAAAACATTTCTGGCTGTAATGTAATGATTGGAGACACAAATATCTGAGTATCCCGGCATTCCCACCTTAAAGTGCATCTCCCCTGGGAAAAAAATCCACACATCCACAGGAAGAACTTCTCACTTCCAGAGGGATGCTCAGAGTGGGGCTGTGCCCCAAAGGCTGCCTCTGCTCTGCAGCTTGGAGGGATCCAAACCCTTCCCTGCTTGTAGTCACCAAAATGGGACAGAGCTGGAGGTGCCCAGGCATGGGATGTCCTGAACTGGGATCTCCTGAACTGGGATCTCCTGAACTGGGATCTCCTGAACTGGGATGTCCTGAACTGGGGTTGTGGACTGGGGTTGTGAACCCCCCTCTTCCTCGAGCCTGGATGCAGCCGCTTCCCAAATGACTGGAGCTGCCATGTGGCCCTTCCCTTCCCTTCCCT
>VXBN01004791.1:102096-117543 GCA_013397395.1 Sinosuthora webbiana | reverse complement strand
TTTTTTGGGGGTTTTTTTTTTGGGTTTTTATGTTTTTTTTTAAATCAGATTGACTCAGGATTAGGCAGTTCTCACCATCTGCATGGCCGGGCTGTGCTGTGCAGGGATGGGATTTCTGGGAGTCCTTTGCTGGAGCCCAAGCCCTGTGCAATCCATCGGGAGCCCGATGCTCAAACAGGCAGATCCAGGCCCTGACACCGCGGCCGTGTCCCGCCGGGAGCAGGGCAGGAAGAGGACTCTGAGAATGTCATTCTGAGCTGGCTCCTGGGACTGCTTTCTCTGTCACTTTCTGATGGTGAAAACGTTAATTCGGGGAGACAGCTCCCTGTGCGAGGCTGGTGTTGGTCTGGTTCCTGCTTGGTGTCCTTTTTGGGGGTTGTTTTTATTTCTTTTAATGTTCCCAAATGTAGTTGGTTTTCAGGTCTCTTTAGTGTGGACTGCCAGGGAGTCCTGGGGATGGCAGGTGGGATGTGGAATTCTTGGGAATGATGGAAGTGATAAAGGTCTGGGAGTAAAGTGTGGTTAAATCGTGTTTTTTTTAAAAAATGACATGGGTTTGGGGGTGTATTTCCTATAAAATCCATCTACTGACCAGGGATCCACACAGAGAGGGGCTGCTGGGGGTGGGAATAAAGCCGTCCCCACCCCAGTTTGCATCACAGGTTTCACTTCTGGAGAGGTTTTCCTGCTCTGCAGAGTTTGGCAGGGAGCACACAGCTCACCCCGGGGTGGGGACTCGTCACCAGGGTGGGGTGATCCCCGGGACCCCAATCCCCGTTTGCCTGGGTTGTGTGTTGATGAAATCTCGTGTGGGGTCAGAGGTGATGAACCCCACAAAAGTCTGTCACACCCTCGCAGAGAAATGGCTTAAAACAATTTTGTGAGGTGGCTCTCCAAGCGTGTTTCATAAAGCAGAGGTTTTAGTGGAAGCAGAAAATCACAGACAATACAGAAACAAAAGAGAAGCCGAGCACAGGTGTCAGAGAAACCTCGCTGAGACGCCTCAAAAAGCGCTTTGTGCACCTTCATAAATATTTAATGTTTGAGGAGGGTGAATCTGGCTCACCGCCAATGGAAGCAGCCACAGGTTCTGGGAAAGGTTTTCCAAAGCCCAGCCCCTGTGCCGGAGCCAACGCTGGTGAGAAGGGCACGAAACTTCTTTTAGCTCGACTTCCTTCTATGTCCAAAGGCGAACCCAAACTGTTTTCCTTACACAGAATCATTCCCTTGGGTGTGGAAATGCACGGTGGCAGCTCGGGGCTGATAAACGGGATGGGAACGGTGGATAATAAATGGGATGGGTACAATGGATACCCCAGAGACAGCATTTAATCCAGAGACCAGGGGTGTGGTTACCCCGGCATTTTATAGGGTTTTACCTGGGGGCAGGTGTCCAGTCTTGGTCACAGGGCAGGGGCTTGACCTTGTAAGTGTAAGGTCTTGAACCAACGGGGCTCACTCAATTAACATCCTCCTAATTAATGTCCCACCTCCCAGGGTCTCAGGCTTATTCCCTCCCTGTAGGGAGCCTGGGCTAAGCTTTGATCTGCCCCAGGTAATCTGGCTTCCACAGGGACTGTGACAGAGCCCGGCAGTGGGACTGTGAGCACTGGGAGAGGAAGATTTTCCAGTTGCTCCCAGTTTGCAGCTGTGAGCTCTGCCCTGGTGGAACCGGAGCTCTGGAGGTTGTGGATTTGATCCTGGGCTGCCCAAAGGAGGTGCAGGGATGAGAGAGGAGAGGAGAGGAGAGGCTCTGGCTCCTTGCAGACCCTGGACCAGCCTGGTTTGTGTGGCTGCTCCTGTGGGAGCAGCACAAGCAGTGCCCTTGTCTCTGTTCCTAACTTGGTGTATTTGATTTAAGTGAAAAATCAGGTGGATGTAGCCAAATTTTATACATTTTTCCTGGTTTTTGGGATGCTCTGGCTCCTGGTAGGCCCTGGACCAGCCTGGTTTGTGTGGCTGCTCCTGTGGGAGCAGCACATGACTTGGGTGCCCTTGTCTCTGTTCCTAACTTGGTGTATTTGATATAAGGGAATAATCAGATGGATGTGGCCAAATTTTTCTGGTTTTTGGGGTGTTTTGGCTCCTTGTAGACCCCAAATCACCCTGGTTTGTGTGGATGCTCTTGTGGGAGCAGCACAAGACTTGGGTGCCCTCGTCTCTTGTTCCTAACTTGGTATATTTGATATAAGTGAAAAATCAGGTGGACGTAGCCAAATTTTACACATTTTTCCTGGTTTTTGGGTGCTCTGGCTCCTCATAGACCCCGGACCAGCCTGGTTTTTGTGGTGGCTCCTGTGGGAGCAGCACAGTAGCGGCGCTTTCAGAGCACAAATTCCTCTCCCATATGTTTCAGATCAGCACTCAGATCAGTGCTTTTCAACCTCTGCGGGTGTCTTGACATTCCTGTTTAAACAAACCGTTTGTTGGCAGAATTGTGGTGGTTTGAAGGCTGAGCACTCTCAGGGCTCTGGTGAGTGCTTCAGTCCCCTCACAAAACCCCAGGGGCTGCTCCAAGTGTGGGGTTATCTGCCCAGCCTTGGCCTGGGGCTGATAAAACAGGAAATTTTCTCAAATAAGAGCTGAGCAAGGAGCTAAAAGGAGCCTGTGCTCGGCAGGAGAGCTGGAGGCTGCCAGGGAATTGGGGTGACAACCCAGGTGTCCCAGGTGGGGTGAAGTGGGGAAATACAACAGGTAAAGGAGCCTTGGGGGGTTCAGGCTGTTGAGGTTTTCCCCAGGAATTCACTGAGGCCAAGCACGGTGGGTTTTAATGTGCACAATATACAGGGGATGATGTTTTTTTCTGTGTCTCTGCTGTTGGTTTGTGGATATTTCCCTTTTTCCCTCAGTGTTCCCTGCAGTGAGGTGTGTGTTTGAGAGCACAGGGTCACAAAGAAAGGAGAATTCTTGAGCCAGGCTGGGAGATCCAGAGCTGCCACGTGCCAGCCTGGCTGCAAACTATCCCTAATTGCAGTAATTTATTATCAATTCAGCTCCTCACATGTTGGACCTTGAGCTAAATTTGAGCTGGGATTTCCCAGCAGGAAATTCCTGATCCCTGGGAAGTTCTTCGAGTGCTGGATCTGTAGCTGGGCTTCCCCAGCAGAGAATTCCTGATCTGTGGGTGCTGGATGTGCAGCTGGGCTTTCCCAGCAGAGAATTCCTGATCCCTGGGAGGTTCTGTGGGTTTTGGATCTGCAGCTGAGCTTTCCCAGCAGGGAATTCCTGAACTCTGGGAGGTTCTGTGGGTTTTGGATCTGTAGCTGGGCTTCTCCAGCACAGAATTCCTGATCTGTGGGTGCTGGATCTGCAGCTGGGCTTTCCCAGCAGAGAATTCCTGATCCCTGGGAGGTTCTGTGGCTGCTGGATGTGCAGCTGGGTTTCCCCAGCAGGGAACTCCTGAACTCTGGGAGGTTCTGTGAGTGTTGGATCTGCAGCTGGGCTTCTCCAGTAGAGAATTCCTGATCCCTGGGAGGTTCTGTGGGTTTTGGATCTGCAGCTGGGCTTTCCCAGCAGAGAATTCCCAGCCCTGGTGCTGTTGGCAGCCCAAATCTCCAGGGTATCCCGGCATGAAAGGCCCCTGGCTCTGTCTGCTGGAGCCTGGGGAGGTTTTATTCCTTTCAGTGAAGAGCATCAGCCTAAAACATCACCCTAAAAAAAGAAAATCATCCTAACTCTGCCCCAAGTCCCTCAGGAGCCCCATTCCCACCCTGCCAGGAATGCAGGAGAGCACAGGACGTGGCAGCAGGAGCAGCAGCCGCTCACTTTTGTTTATTTTTGTCTGCACGGCCTTCCTGCCTTCCCTGAGGGAGGGTGGCTGGTGTCACCGGGGCCTCCAGCAGCTGAGGTCACCTCTGGAGCAGGCTCTGGGAGCTGTGCCTGGGATCAGGCAGCCCCAAGTCCCTCTGGCTCCGTGCAGGGAGTTCCCAGCTGGGCTGGGAGGGGGTTGGCAGCCTCCTGCTGCTCCGTGTTTGTCTGAACCAAAGCCACCTGTCCCAACTGGGGACACTGAGGGACCCTCTGTGTGTCCCTCCCTGCCTGCAGAAAAGAGCTGCAATTTCAGCACAGCCAAGGTCGCTGGCTTTGGAACTTTCTGGAGCTAAAAATTTGGTTTATTTTAATCCCAGCAGAACTGCCCGTGAGGTCGTGGTACATCTGACAGAATCCCATGGACACACAAAATGCAGACAGGAGGTGTTTGGGGCAGGGAGCTGGGAGATGTCCCAGGTTTTTTTCTTTTTAAGGGAAATATCCTGAAGTGTTAGTGCAGGACGGGGTTTCCTGAACTCCAGAGGGAATGGTGTTTACTGCCCTGATTGCAGAATCGTGGAAATGTCAGGTTGGAAAACCCCTCTGAGGTCACTGAGCCCAACCACTTGGGACAGCTGATGCCTTGGGAAGGCTGAGCTGGGACAGAGACTGGACAGAGCTGGAGAATAAAGCAGGGATTTATTGAAAGGCCTCCAGGATCCACCTTGGGCAGGACAAGAGCCTGGCCAGGGCTGCACCCAGGGTGGACCCAAAATGGTCACAAAATGGACCCAAAATGGTCACACAATGGACCCAAAATGGACACAACTGGTCACGAAGTCTCACACTTTTCTAAGTTTTGGTCCATTTGCACGTTGGGGTTTAATTGTCCAGTCCCAGCTCCAGGCTGTGAGGTCCCATCCTGCTTGTCCCTCCCTCCAGCCCACCCTTGTTTGTGCTTTTGGGCCTGAGAGTTGTCCTTGGTGTGCAGCAGGAGAAGGATTTGTTTTGTGTCCCTGCTGTGTGCAGAGCTGAGTGACACTGACTGTGAGCTCAGAGCTGCCCCCCTGGGCACCACAGAACATGAAATACATGGGAGATAAAACTGAAGGCATCACTGCCAAACCACCACTGATGGCTTCTAAATCCCTCCAGGGATGGGGACTCCACCACCGCCCTGGGCAGCCCCTTCCAACCCTTTCCATGAAGAATTTATTCCTGATATCCAGCCTGAACGTCCCCGGCACAACCTGAGGCTGTTTCCTCTCTTCCTGTTCCTCTGGCTTTTCTCTGCAAGACAAACTTGCCCAAGCCCACATCCAGCTGGGCAAGCTCACCTTGAAGGGGGGCCCAGGATCTTTTCCCATTCCTGGGGGGTTATTCTGGCTGCCAGCACCCCTCTCTGCCCTGGGAAGGGACACAATTCCCTGGAATTCAGCTGCAATCACCAGACACCGCTGTGCTGGGACAGCGTTCAGCCAGCGTGGATCCGGAGATTCCCGGTGACAGCCCCTCAGCGCCATCAGCAGCCTCTCAGGGGACTTCAACATTTATTTTTTCATCCTGTTTGCACACTCTCCCCTTCCTCCAAACAAAGCCTGGGCCTTCCTGCTGCGCAAACACTCTGCTCTCTGTGTGTTGCCTCTGCGAGGTTTCCACGGGAAACTTTCCAAGCAGGAATTATTTCAGCCCACAGGGGAGCTGGCCGGGCCGGGGGCATTTTCCATCGCTGCCTTGGGAGCTGCTCTCCTCCTCCTCCTCCTGCTCTTCCTCCTCCTCCTCCTCCTCCCACAGCTCCACATTCCTGGGAGAGAATCCTGTGCTGCTGCTGGGTTTGCGTCTGTGAGGATTCTCCTTGTCTTTTCTTCGTGTTAGGGCCGGGATCAGTGCACGGGACACATTTTCTGTGTTTGGACTCAGATGTTTATTAATCCTTATCTAAAACACAGTCTTACAAATTGTGAGTTTTGGACTCCAAGGTAGAAAATGGAGATATTTCCATTCTAACTCTTTCCATGGTCTTTTAAACGATAATTACCCAATAACGAGATGGCACCTAGATTATTTATATTTTAAACCAAATAACTGACCACTTGAAGTCTGCAATGCAGACTTTTTAACCCAATTACAGAAAACCACCCAAACTAAGAAGAAGAAGGTGAAGAAGAAGGACCCAGATAAAGTCTGAGCCCAAAATCCTGCCCCACATATATTGCCACATACTAAGATCTTAAATCTCAGTTTTCCACCCTGTGAGATCACACAGCTCTATCCAAACCACACACCCACAGCCCCAGTGCTGTCACTCAATTTCGGGAGCCTGTTCCACGGCCTCGGGTCAAATGTGGTGTTTGCCTGAGGGTCAGTGGTTTTTAGCACAGAAAGGCCAAAATTTTCAGCCTCCAGGGCTCCGACATGCATCCCTGCCTCCCTCAAATCCCAGCTGCTCCTGGCTCTGCTGTCCCCGGGAGTGGGGAGAGCCCCTGGGAGCAACGGGATCCCTGATCTGGAGTGGGGAGAGTTTGGGGGAAAGGGTCTGGAAAAGGAGCAGGGTCTGAGTGAGACTTTCCATGGCTGAGGGACTTCTGAGAGGAATCATACAGGGGATGCCTGGATCCTGCTTTACCTACTGAAGAGTGTGCTCTGGGCATATTATTATTACCATTATTATTATTGGTATTATTAAATTTTAATTTCTATTTTATTTTTATTTCTATTTTTTTCCTTTTTCTTTTCCTTTTTTTATTATAACCTACGTAGTTACACAACTAGCTAGAGTTACATGGTTATGTATGGTCGTTCTTATTATCACCCTTATAATTATTTTACGTCATATTATTATTATTTTATTCTATTTTCTTGTTATTATTTGACTATTATTCGCTATAATATATAATATGAAAAAAAATATATAAAATGTATATATATAACTGTACATATATATAATATATATAACTTTATATATATAATAGATTCACATCATAGATGTAGTAGATATATTAAAATATACTCATAGATAATATCTTGGTATATATAACTTTACAACTATAGCTAGTTATATAACTTTAAAATGTTATTAATATATTATTAATGTGACTAATAATAATTTTATTAATATTATTATATACGCTGAATTTTCTGCAGAGGAGTCAGTTAAAAGCAGCTGCCTGAGGCAGAGCTGGGTTGGATTTTTTAGGTTCACTCGCAGTGAAATGCCTGGGAAAAACGGCATTATGGCTTTTCCAGGCTTTTTCCTCCCTAATTGTGGTCTCGGGTGTTCCTCGGTTCCCAGTGAAAAGCTGAGGGGGTTGAAGTGCGGGTCCTTTCCAGAGCTTTGGCTCTGCTCAGCTCCTCACACGTCGTCGTCATCATCATCATCATCATCATCATCATCATCATCATCATCCCGGGCAATGGAGCTCCAGCTCCTCTTCCCTGTGGGGTTGGAGCTGCCCCAATCCCAGCCTGGATGATGTGCAGGGACCAGCAGGATCCAGGGAACAGCAGGATCCAGGGAATAGCAGGATCCAGGGAACAGCAGATCCAGGGAACAGCAGGATCCAGGGAACAGCAGGATCCAGGGAACAGCAGGATCCAGCTCCCCCTGCCTGGGCTGCTCCGGCTTTTGCAGCAGCAGCAGAGGAGGGAAATTGAGGGAAATCAAGGGAAATCCAGGAAATCCCAGCCTAATTGCAGCTGGAGCTGGAAGTTGTGACCCCGGCTCCCAGGTGGGAAAGGGCACCCCCAGAGCTGAGCCCCTGGAAAACCTTGTAGGGGTTGGAACTTGGCTGGAGACCCCATGGCTGATGGGGGATGATCCATAGGGATGTGGGGTTTTGGATGGATTGGGAAGAGTCGCCCAAGGGCTCTCAGGGTGGGCAGGGAGGTGTCCAGGGGATCTCAGTGGGCAGTGAGGTGCCCAGGGGCTCTCAGAGCAGGCAGTGAGGTGTCCAGGGGCTCTCAGGGTTGGCAGGGAGGTGCCAACCCGGCAGGAATTCAGGGTTGGGACTCTGAATTGACTGACTGACTGACTCTGGGACCCAGCTGTGCCCAGCCCTGCCCGCAGCCCTCCCATGTCCAGGATTGGGACCCCCACTGTGACTGTAGGAGCACTGAGGGACCATCCTGGTGCTCATGGGTTCAGCAGGACGGATGTTTTAGGACCCCTTCCCAGGTGTCCCACAACCCAGGTCCTTCCTCTGCACTGCTGAGGATGAGTAGGGCTTAACCCCCCCCATTCCCTTCATCCAGGTGAGACCCTGAGGGGCAAAGCCCCCCCCAGCTCACCTGGAACCTCTCACCTGTCTGGAACTGATGGGAAATTTTGCAGGACAAAACTTTCTCTCCTCCAGTTCCCGCTGTCCGGGGGGACTGACGGTATCTCAGGCCTCCCTGGGATCAGCCCTCATTTCCTGGCTGAGCTCTGACAGGAGGCAGGAAATGAGAAATCATTGAATCAGTTCCTACAAATGGGTTTGTCTTGGATCCAGTCTGAGGGATGGGGAAAGGCCTGGGCTGTGCCTGGGGCTCGGAGCTTTTCTGTTCTCCAGCAGAGCGAGGCGCAGAATTCTCGTTAATCATTGCAGCCCCCGGGGGCAGGAGGAGGCTGCATGGGCTGGGCTGCTCCGGGGTGATAATCCCGGCCCAATCCATCAGATCCTCCGGGGTGTCGGGGGCCTGTAATAACCTGAGTGGCTTTGGGAGTTCTGTCAGGGGCTCTTATATCTGCAGATCAGGAATTCATCAGCCGCCAGCGCCCAGTGGTGATGAGGGCAAGGACAGAGCAGAAATTGATTTTTTTTTTTTGGTGCTTTCTGAGGATTTTTGTTGCTGCTGGTGCTCAGGTTGCCCCTCCCGTGCTGCTGTGGAGTTTTATTGCCTCAGGAAAAGAGGGATGGGGCAGCTGGGCTCGGTTTTGTTGGCCTGGTTTCAATAGAGGCTGTTGGGAGATGAACCCAGGCTATCGTTATTAATTACTGTAATTACCTATTAGGAGCTTTCCCTGGGGAACTGGGGAGGTGCCAGACTTGTGGAACCGTGTGGTTCCCCTCTGAATTCCAGCAGAGCCAAGGAGGGATCCCAGAAGGATCAGCTGGTGCCAGCGAGGACAGGGATGTGCTCCAGCCCCTCGGGAATTGCACGTCCCCAGAAAACTCAGGGGGCTCAGCTGCTGCCGCCAGTCCCACCAGAAAAGGGCCTGGGATTCCAAAGGGGACCATTTCTCCTGGAAAATCATCCTGCTGCTCCCCACCAAGTTCTCCTGGGGCTTCTCCTGGGGCTTCTCCTGGAGCTTTTCCTGGAGCTCCTCCTGGGGCTTCTCCTGGGGCTTCTCCTGGAGCTCCTCCTGGAGCTCCTCCTGGAGCTCCTCCTGGCGCTCCTCCTGGAGCTCCTCCTGGAGCTTCTCCTGGAGCTTCTCCTGGAGATTTCCTTGGAGCTTCTTCTGGAGCTTCTTCTGGAGCTTTTCCTGGCACTGGCAGTGGAGCTGTCCAGGCTAGCTGGTGAAGGTGTTTGGGAATCCAGTGTTTGTGCTGAAGGAGCTGTTCCATCACGTGCAGGATGCCCAGTTCACATCCCAAATCCTCAGAAATCCAGACCCTTCCCGTTGTTCCACAGTGTCCCCTTGGATGGGGATGGGGTTATTGGGAGTAACAGGCAGAGGTTTGGGATGTCCAGGTCATGGATGGGCATTCCTGGCACTGGGGGAGGAGGAGAAATCCAACATTCCCTGCGGGGCTGGAGCTGCAGGAAGGGGAAATGTTTGGGATTCTGTTGCTGAGGAACAAAAGGATAAACACAGATCCCGACCAGCACCCCCAGGGCGGGTCCAGCCCCTTCCCAGAGAGGGACAATCCCCAAGGAGAGCTGCTCCAGCCTGTGCTGGGGGAGAGGAAGTTTTCTCTCCTTCCATCACCCCTGAGGGTTCCTCCCCTGGAGCTCCCAGAGCAGGAGGTCACTGCCAGAAAAACTTCCAGGAAGAGGAGCTGAGCCCCCGTGGGACAGGAGGGGAACTAAAGGATGTGACAAAGCAGAGAAGCAGAGGAGGGGCCGTTCTGAGCCAGTTTTGTGGCTCATTTGTGCAGAAAAAAATCAGTGTTTCCTCTTCCATCCCCTAATAACAGCAGGGTCAGCCCAGGGCGGGCTGGCTGAGGCTGAGGGGAGGCTGGGAGTGACCACAAATCCCGGGATTGCTCCCCTGGGAGGAAGGAGGAGCAGCTTTTGAAGTTTGCTCGAGTGAGGCAGCGGCACCAGGGAAATGCTCTTGGGTCATCTCGGGAAATGCTTCACAAATTTGACACAAATTGGGGCTGGAAATTCCCTTCTGCCACTGGGAATGCTTGGGGTATTTGGGTGGATCCCTGGCCAGGCAGTGAGGGAACACAAGGATCCTGGAGGGTCCCTGGCCACCAGCACCAGAGAGCAGGGGCACGTGGTCAGAGGAAGGGCCTTCAAGTCCCTCATTTTATTAAAATTAACTCTTGTTCAAATAAATTCTATTCCAGCGCCGTGTTCTGTAGCTCTGACTGCAGCTCATGTTCACCCACTCCAGTGAGCACCAAAAGGTTCCTCGTTCCCCATTCCGGGGGTTGGAAACATTCACAATCAAATGCATTTGTTGATGTTAAAAAAATCAACAGGAATTTGGAAATATCACATCGTTTAGAATTGTGGAATGGTTTGGGTTGGGAGGGAACTTAAATCTCATCCCATCCCACCCCAGCCATGGCAGGGACACCTCCCACTGTCCCCAATGTCCAGCCTGGCCTTGGGCACTGCCAGGGATCCAGGGGCAGCCACAGCTGCTCTGGCAATTCCAGCCCAGCCCCTGCCCACCCTCCCAGGGAACAATTCCCAGTTCCCAATCTCCCATCCAGCCCTGCCCTCTGGCACTGGGAAGCCATTCCCTGTGTCCTGTCCTACAAAAACCTCTCTCTCCCTCCTTTTTTAAAGCCCCTTTAAGATATTGGAAAGCCTCTTCCCAAAATTGTCGACACGAAACCCAAAATCTAAAAGATCATCAAAGCTGCAGTCAGAGCACCCAGTGCACAAACTTCTGTGCAGTATTTCCTAATTTTTAATTAATAGAATTTTCTATTTCCTAATTTTTAATCAATGTAATTTTCAACCCAAAGTGTAAATTTATTTTATCCCTTGGCATTACTGGGACCTTCTCTGCCATTCCCTGCAGCTCTCTGGCGATGTTGGTTTTTTTCTTGGGATGTGAAATGAGTTTGGGAATGAGTTTGGAATAACAGCAGGTGGTGTCGATCTCCATCTCTGCTTCTTTGCTGGAACCAGGGCGCCCTGAAAATATGTTTTCTGTGGTTGAAAATATGTTTTCTGTGTTAAAGACCTCCCAAAATTGGCTGCTGCACCGTGGATTTCTTGTAAAAGTCAGTAAATTGCTTTTTTTCTCCCCCCCTGCTTCCTCCCAGTAATTCCAGTGATGGGAATGGGACAGCTCCACTGGGGGTCAGGGATCACTGAGAGCAGAGGAATTGCACAAAATGAGGCAATAATTGGTTGTAACAACGTAAATATCGTTTTGGACGGAATATTAGAATAAAAACGTCCTCGCCGGCCTCCTGTGAAGGGTCAGCCACGGGTATTTCTGGAGTGAAATGATGAAATTCTGCCTTTTTAATAGTTTAAAATGGGGTGATGTGGCAGTGAGAGCAGAGGGGCAGCGACACCTGGCCCCAGGAGCCACCCCTGAGCACACTTTTGGGGTGAAATGGGATATTTAGATGGGATATTTAGGGTGGAGGAAAGAAGGTTTGTGCCGGGTGTGGTGACAGCAGAGAAAATGCAGCTCTGGGACATTTTCACTGCAATCAAAGTGTGAAATTGTTTCTCACCTTGTCCCATGTGGAGCTTTGTTCCCCCTGACTCATGTTGGGACCAGTCTGAGAGCAGAACTTCCCAGTGCTGCACCTGAAATACTAAAAAACCCCCCAAAAAACCCCCAAACTTGGCTCCAAGGAGAGCACCAGGAGGGACAGCACCACACAGAGAGCTCAGGGAGGACACAGCCCTGTCAGGGAGGCAGCTTGGGGATGAAATCCTCCAAAAATAAACCCTCCAGAGGGGCTAAGAACCCTCCGTGCGTCCCAGCCACACCAGGAGGGGATGGAAAGCCAGAGAAAAATTCATCCAAAACTTGGAGTCGCCCCCTAAAAGCCGATTTTTTTTCTGCCAGGATCTGTCCATCAGGAGGCTCTGTTAGATCCCAGATCTGTGAACCCTGCAGTGGGTGTTTCAGCAGTTAATGAGGGGATTAATTAAAGCCTGGAGGATGGGGTGGTGTTCAGCCCTCCGAGGAAGAACCAGCTCAAATCCAGATTCCTGGGAGGAATGGCCTTGACCCTCAAGCAGCACCGAAGTTTTGCTGGGCCACGGGAAGTTCTGCTTCTCAAATGAAGCAGCTGGCAAGTGGAAAAGATGCTAATTAATGGCATCAATCAGTCAGGAAATGGAGTGGGGAAAAAAAAAAAAAAAGGCTGCTTAAAATAAATGTGGAGGTGGATAAAATGGGATGGGCCCAGCCTGGAGAGCAGGTGCTGGTTTTTGGCAAAAATGGGTTTTATAAAGGGTTCTTTATAAAGAAATGCACCCCAAAAAATGGGGAATTGATGTATTTCAGAACGCAAATCCTCACCGGGGTGATTTCTTTCAATGTTTGTGGTTGTGTTGAAATAAATTCCTGAGCAGACTGGGGGCAGGTTCAGGACAGAGAGGTGGGAAAGGCCCTGGAGCTCCTGGACACGCCAAAGAGCAGCAGGGGAGGGTGGGGATGGAGGCACTGCCTTGGGAATTGTTAAAGAAATGCAATCATGGAATGATTTGGGTTGGGAGGGATATTAAATCCCACCCAGGGACACCTCCCACTGTCCCAGGTGCTCCCAGCCCCAATGTCCAGCCTGGCCTTGGGCACTGCCAGGGATCCGGGGGCAGCCACAGCTGCTCTGGCAATTCCAGCCCAGCCCCTGCCCACCCTCCCAGGGAACAATTCCCAGTTCCCAATCTCCCATCCAGCCCTGCCCTCTGGCACTGGGAAGCCATTCCCTGTGTCCTGTCCCTGCAGGCCTTGTCCCCAGTCCCTCTGCAGCTCTCCTGGAGCCCCTTTAGGCCCTGCCAGGGGCTCGGAGCTCTCCCTGGAGCTTCTCCTCTCCAGGGGAGCACCCCCAGCTCTCCCAGCCTGGCTCCAGAGGGGCTCCAGCCCTGGGGCAGCTCTGGGACCTCCTGTGGATTTGTTTCCATAACTGACCTCAGTCCAGAACAATTTATTCCGGAATTTTAGTGTCTCTTCAGTGTAACAAGTGCCCCAGAGGCGCTGTGAGGTGGGATCCTGCAGGCAGTGCTGGGAGTGAAGCCCTGGATAAGGAGGAGGCAGAGCCAGGGTGAGTGACAGGGGGACAAGAGGAATCAAACAAACCATCAGTGGCCCCCGGAGCCAGGCAGGGCACTGGGGCAGGAGCTGCAGGAGGGGCTGTGTGCAGAGCCAGGAGTGGCCGTGTCACCCCCAGCCACTGATGTCACCCCCAGGAAATTGGTCAATCCACCCTGGCGGGCGCAGAGCTGAGTGAGACGGGTCATCGGGGGGATTTCTGGGCCAGCCTCTCCCCGTGAATATTTTATGAATCAGCTGCATGAGTGGCCGGTTGGTTTTTTTTTCCCCTTTTTTTATCTCGTGTTTTGTTCTGTTTCTGTTTGATCTTGCAAGGGAGCTGCTGGAGCCGTGCCCAGGGCTGAGTGTGAGCGCTCACCCATGTGAGCTCTGTGCCTCGGCCCGACCTGCCTGACACTGCTGGGCAGGCAAAACCCTGCACTGGCAGTGATGCAGCTTAAATTTATCCCCAAAGCATCCAAAACCCATCAAAAATGTGCCTGCAGAGGTGGAGGCAGCCACCACCACACCCCCGGCACTGCAAACCCTGCAGCAGCTCTTGGCTGGGGTTTTTCTTCCCTTTTCCTCTCCCTGTGGTGGTGGGTGAGGAGTCTGGGTTTAGATTGGGTTTAGTCTGGGTTTAGTTTGGCTTTAGGGGCTCTTCAGGGTCTGGGTGAGGAGTTTGGGTTGAGTTTGGGTTTAGTTTAGCTGTCATTTGGGTTTCAGAGCTCTGCAAGAGCTGCGTGAGGAGTATGGGTTTAGTTTGGGTTTGGTGGCTCTTCAGGGGCTGGGTGAGGGTTTGGGTTTAGTTTGGGTTTAGTTTGGGTTTAGTTTGGGTTTAGTTTGGGTTTTGGGGCTCTGCAGGGGCTGGGTGAGGAGTTTGGGTTGAGTTTGGGTTCAGTTTGGGTTTTGGGGCTTTTTAGGGGCTGGGTGAGGAGTTTGGGTTTGGTTTGGGTTTAGTTTGGGGTTTGTGGCTCTGCAGGGGCTGGGTGAGGAGTTTGGGTTGAGTTTGGGTTCAGTTTGGGTTTTGGGGCTTTTTAGGGGCTGGGTGAGGAGTTTGGGTTTAGTTTGGGGTTTGTGGCTCTGCAGGGGCTGGGTGAGGATTTAGGGTTTAGTTTGGGTTTAGTTTGGGGTTTTGTGGCTCTGCAGGAGCTCTCTGTTCGTTGTGTGGCACCATCTGGGGACAGGAACACTCAGCCCAGCCCTCAGACAGAGCCTGGGGAAGCTCCTGCATTGCCTGTCTGCTCTTAAAATTGCATTTAATGGGGGGGGAATCCCAGCAGGGACCAATTAGCGCGTGCACACAATCACTGCAGCCCCGCATTTCTTCACGCTCTGGAGGCTAAAGCTGAGCACCTGGCAGGGACCTGGCGCCCACACTGCACTGAAATCCCCTCTCCTTGCCCTGCACTCCCCTTTCCCCTCCCTGCTCCCCTCTCTGACGGCGTTGGGGCTGTTTGTGCCGGGGGGTTGTGCTCGTGCGGGGCTTTGCAGGGACAATCAGATGATCACAGCGCGGGGAGATGGAGCAGCCCTGATGAGCAGAGCTGTAATTCCACCTCGGGTAGAGCAGAAGGTGCCACAACCCCAAAGGGAATCGGTCCTGCACTCAGGCGTGGCGCTGACAGCGGTGTCCTGGATTGGGGAGGCAGGTGTGTGCCAGGGAAAGCTCCCCTTGGAATGGAGAATGGAAACTCCCTCCCCCTGAATTATTATAATTCTGCAATTAAGGGAGTTTTCAGGCAAAGATTTGGGAACAGGAATAACAGTTCTTTACTAGGATTATTAAAAATACAAATGTAGTAGGACAAAAAAGGCCAAGCAAAAAAAAAAAAAATCCTGGAAATGCTGCCAGAGTCAGAACACGCCCTGACCCCCTGTTGGTCAGGCTGTTGGTGTCAGCCCATGATAATTTTTGCTTTGTTTGTTTTTTGGAGGTTTTTTTTTTTTTGTTTTTGTTTTTTTGTAGTGCCATAAAATTCCTCCTTGTCTTATCCGTGCTTGAATTCCTGCGGAGAGGAAGTGGGCAGGATGCATTTATCCTATTTACTCATGGATTTAGGGTTTCTTGCTGGATTTTGCAGAAGGTGCAGAAAGAGAGGGGACAGCAGAGCTGAGACCTTGGGCTCCCCAAGGGCAGATTTGAGGTTGTCAGAATCCCTTGGGAAGCCATCCCGAAGGGCACAGGAGTCCAGGAAAGCTGGACATCCCTCAGGAGGGAAATCCCAGGAGTCCAGGAAGGCTGGACATCCTGCAAGATAAATCCTGATTGAGGTCACGGTGGTGGTGACAGTCACCCCCTCACCCTGTGG
>VXBN01004791.1:88749-101172 GCA_013397395.1 Sinosuthora webbiana | reverse complement strand
CCCAAAGGTGACAGTCACCCCCTCACCCCTTGGATGTGTCCCAAAGGTGACAGTCACCCCCTCACCCCTGGGATGTGTCCCAAAGGTGACAGCCATCCCCTCACCCCGTGGGTGTGTCCCCGTGTGCTGGGGGCTCAGCCAGCTCCCAGCCTCTCCTGCGGTTTCCCTGGAGATCCGCAGGTTGTGCCTGTGAGGATCCATTATCCCAGCCAGGGACAAGGAGATTTCCGTGCCAGCTCCTCCCAGACCCGTACCCGGCGTTCCTGTTCTCGTGTTTGTCTCGGTGCAATATCCCCGTCTGGAAATCTGGGATGCCGGAGTGGCTTCTGGTGCTTTTGGGAGGCTGGGAATGACATTGCCTGCTGTGGGTTTTGCAAAGGAATCCCTCTGTTCGCCCTGCCGGAGCTTGGCACCGGCTCAGGGACAGCTCAGGGTGACTGTCTGGCCTTGAGGACACACCTGTGTGTGCCCATCCCCAGCCCCCAGGGACCCCCCGGGAGAGGCTGAGGAGTCCTGCTGCACACCCGGGTTCAGAGTGCTCATCTCGTCCCGGGGAGCTGTGAGGAGGGCAATTAACGAGCACTAATTACCGCGGTAGTTACACGTTTGTCCCCGACCTGGCGGATTTTGCAGGAGACGTAAAGCAGAAATGAGATCAGTTAATCCCAGAGCAGCCTGTCGGGAAGTTCCCAAGGATTTGGCCAAGGCAGAGGAGTGGGCAGCCTGGTGACAGATGAAATGTGCCGTGAATAAACCCAAAATCTGACACCGAAGGCAACAACTGCGGAGCTCAGCTCGGTTCACTGGCAGGGAAGCAAAGCCAGCAGCTCAGGACGGGGATCACATATCCCCTTCCTGTGCCTGTGCACCCCAAATCCGAAAAGCAAATGAGGGATTTTATCAAATGTCAAAAGCGGTCGAGGAAATAATTCTCCAGGTGCTGTGAAAGCCTCCAGGGGTGTTCTTTGATACGGCGTTGAGCTTCAAAATTCACAGAATTAGGGTTTTCCACCTTAATGATTAAAATGCAACCACTGTGCCCGGGCTGTGACCAGCAAAGCCTTTGCAGGGCAAGGTAAAATCCTGGTGGAATTAAAAAAAAAAAATTAAAAAATTGAAAAAAAGAAGCAGGAGGGAAGGGGTGATTCAGCCCAGCCGTGAGCAATGAGTCCCCCAGAAACCTGCTCTGCCTCCCTGCCTGCCAACCACCAAACTTCCTTCCCCACTGCCTGTCCAAGGTTTGATCCTGTGGTTTCCAGCCACATGGAGATTTTGGATGTGGCTCACAGCAGCGAGGGGGAAAGAAAAAGAAGTGTTTGTGGCTGAAAAGGATGGCCAGGAATTTGTAACAGCAGATAACTGAGAGCTCAACCTCCTGCAGGCTGCAAAGGAATAAACGCTTCAGGGGTTTGGGTTTCAGCTGAAGGGAAGGAGCTGAGACAAAGCTTTCTCCAGGTCTGTGGTTTCCCATTGTTGGATTTCCTGTGATTTTGGGCCCGTCCTGGGGCCATCAGGCCTCTGGTGCTGCCGGGGGTGACACCAGCACTGCCCGGGCTCTGCCAGTCCCTCCTGCTCTGGGAAGGGTTTGCAGTGCTGGCCCAAAATTTGCCGGCAGGACACACCAGGGAAGCTTTCAAAAACGCATCAAAGTTTTGATTTCTGTGTGTCTGTTTGGAAGGGCTGTTCCCTAAATCAGTGTCTGGGCTCGTAATGGCCATTAATTAACCCCCCGTGTGCTCCCAATGATTCCAGCGTTGAGGGGAGCGTGGCCCTGCAGGGGCTGGGAGTTGGGATTAGGAATTCCACAGGGCTCTGGAAGAGAAGCCCAGATGTGCTGCCACAACCCCCAGCTGTGGCTGTCCATGGGATCTGCTTGCAGCAAACCTCGTGGGGCAGGGGAGGTCCCGTGCCCCGGGTAAATCTTCACCCGGAATGAGCTGTGGCTGATTTATCTTCCTGATGTAAATCCCACGGGCACAGGAGCAGGGAGAGCAGGATCACACTGAAGGAATTATGTCCATAAATCCACGGCAGCCCTCAGAGCAGGCAGATGGCATCTGCAGGGCGTTCTCTGGGTCATGGCACCGTCACCTCCAGCCTTCTCCCTCTGTGGTTTGCTGTTCCTCGAGGTTAACTTGCTTTTCCTCTTTCCCCCCTCTCCCTGCCTGTTTCCCACGGGGAGCTGTGGGGGAATATCCGTGCTGAAGCCTTGCGGAGTGTCAGACAAAGTGCAGTGCCCAATTCCAGATTAAATCACACGTCCCGTTTAACGCAGCCCCCGTGGCTTTAATGGGGCTGGGGAAGGGACACAAAAACATTTCCATGGGAGGGTGGAATTAAGGGCAGTGCAAGAACAAGGCTGACAAAGGAGCAATTCCAGGTTTTAAATTCCCAGCACATGGACAGGCAGGAAGGAGGCAGAGAGGGAAGCCTGCAGGACAAACTTGAGCAGAAAAAAAATAAATCCGGATTCCTGATTCCTTCTGCTCCTTCAGATACTTTGACTGACAATCGTCCTTCCCTAACAAAGGTGTGCCCTGGAATCCTTTAGGGTTGAGTGGAGGTAACTGGGTGTACTGGGATGGAGGCTGGGGCACTGGGTGAGCTCTGCAGGCACCAGCTCAGCCCCCTCTGGCTAACCCCCCAGAGCCTTGTGATGATGGGGTTTGAGGTTGGCTTTTTTAGGGTTTTTGGGGGGGTTTAATGGTTGGGAACGGCACAATGGGCTGAAGTCACAGCAGATAAAATAAAGTATTTTCACCCTGGTGATGATCTAGAGCGCTGCTGGTGGTGCTGAAGGACAAAAGCACAAACTGTCCCCCCAGTTTTGGTCGGACACCAAAACCTGGTTCATGCTCCTAGTGCAGGCTGGGGCTGTTTAAACACCCAGATTTCCTCTCTTTTCTCTAATCCACGTCCAAAGCTGAACCCGTGACCTCATCCCCCTCACTCAGGAGCAGCTCAAACCGCCCTGAGCACCTCCCACATCCAAGGGGCTCAGCCAGTGTCGCACTTTGGGACACGAAAGAATGAAGCAGGAGGGTCAGCAGGAAAGTTCTGCTTTAATTTTTCTGACTCCATCTTACATACAGTTTGATCAGGAGGCACAAGATTGGCTCCACACGTTGCCACCTCTTTGACTTCGTTGGTGGAGACCACCATCAATCACATTTCTCTTCCCAGAGGAGAAATATGTCAACAAAACAGATAAATTCTAAAAATGTACATCGTTTTCTTGAAGCTGCGTGAGAACAAAATGCAAACACTGAAAAGCAGGCACAGTTAGGGTGACAAGGCAGGACGGGCAGCACGGGAAGGGTTAATCCCAGCTCATCTCCTGCACCCGGGAGGATCATCCCAAATTTCAGCTGCAGCTCCCTGACGCTGTTTTACACCACAACGACACAGACCCCGAGATTCAGGAGGCTGAAAATGACTCCTTTATTTCTGGGATGTGTCTCCCTTTTATACCATTTCACACAGACCAATCTGATTGGTGACACAAAGACAAACCTCTTCACTCACATTGGTCAGAGCAGAGGGACAGCAAGAAGAAATCCCTCCTAGGGAAAGGAATGAATAACAAAGTTCCAGTTACAAAAACATTTCTCCTGTTTACAGAAAATTCTCTGGGAAAAGGATTTCAGAAAACCAAAACACCTCAGGCACAGAACCGGGGCTGCAGCTCCCCCAAAAACCCCCGCGGGGCTGGAATTCCCTGGATTCTCTCTGAGGGAAAGGAACCAAACGTGTGGGAGATCCAGGGGTCCCTGCAGTGCCACTCTGCAGTGGTTTTATGTTTGCTAATTTTTGGGTCTTTTTAAAAAATTAATCTAGTGGTTTGAGCGTTTATTATCATNATAATTGTATATGGGTTATATCAGCTTTTTTAATAGGTTTTTATTAGTTTTAGGGAGCGGAGGTTTTTTTAGAATTTTTATGGAGATTCTGTTATAAGAAACAGTTTCTTGGTGGTTTTTATGTTATGAATTTGTAGTTTGAGGAATTTTGTAAACTAAAGNAAAGTAGGTTTAAATTTAAAATGTATAAAGATAGGTTTGTTAACAAACAAAAGAATAATGAGTATTAAAATAAAACTTTTAAAACTTTTTTTATATAACTGCTTACTTTTTTAAGTAAGTATACAATATAAAGAGACAATATAAAGAGATAAAACTTGTGATTTTTAGTTAGTTTTACTTCTATAAAATAGTTTTTTATTAGTTTTTAGGGAGAGGGGTTGCTTTTTAGAATTTTTGTGGAGAAATTGTTATAAGAAACAGTTTTTTGGTGGTTTTTGTGTTATGAATTTTTAGATATTTGGGGGAATTTTGTAAACTGTGAATTTTTTTTAATTTAGTTTTTTTTAATAATTGTATATGGGTTATATCAGCTTTTTTAATAGGTTTTTATTAGTTTTAGGGAGCGGAGGTTTTTTTAGAATTTTTATGGAGATTCTGTTATAAGAAACAGTTTCTTGGTGGTTTTTATGTTATGAATTTGTAGTTTGAGGAATTTTGTAAACTAAAGGGGTTTTTTGTTTAGTGTTTTNTGAATTTTTTTTTAATTTAGTTTTTTTTTAATAATTGTATATGGGTTATATCAGTTTTTTAATAGTTTTTTCTTAGCTTTTAGGGAGAGAGGTGGTTTTTCAGAGTTTTTATGGAGATATTGCTATAAGAAATAGTTTTTTGGTGGTTTTTATGTTACGAATTTGTAGCTGTTCAGGGAATTTTTGAAGTTTTTATTTATTTATTATTTTTAAAAATATAATTGTATATGGGTTACAGCACGGGTTTTTCTTAGGGTGTAGTTTAAGGATGATTTTTTTATTTCACTCACACATTTCTAACCCCGCCCTTGCAGGGTGGGAGGAGTTTCCATGGGCTCATCCTCTGCAGGCCGTGCCTTTCCCATCCCGTCAGTTCTGGGCTGCATTCGGGCTCTTTGTGTGGGGTTTTTTTACTCAGTTTTAACCAACCCTTGTATTTTCTACGTTATAAATACCCAGATTTTAGTATTTATTACATATTCACTTCCTGAAGCGCTCGATCTATTCCCGTGCAGCTGTTTCTGTTCAAGTCCTGCTCGGCCTGGCTGCCGTTTTCTCACCCTTCTGGTTTGGAATGGGAAGATACTAAAACCTGATGGTGTTGGCCGCCTTTGGATCTCCCATTAACAGCCTTTAGACAGCCTGATTTTATTTTTTCCAGGGTGGATGTTTGGAGATTTCTGAAGACCTGACTTAATTCCTCCTGGGTAGAAAATAATAAAAAAAAAATGACATTGCAAGAAGTGCCATGCTTCAAAAACTTGGCCTCTTTAGGATCTGAGGGGAGCAATTCCGTGTTACCTTATTCCTCTTGTGCTGCGAGCACAGGAAATTGCAGACTTCATTTGCCGAGCAGCAGGAGGCTGAAAGATTTGTCTCGGTCTTACAAGGGTTTTTTTTTTTTTCAAACCCCCCCTCCCCATCCTGCAAGCCTTGCCCTGTGCACTAAATCCTGGGCAGAAAAATAAAATATGTAATGGGAAGGAAGGATGGCCAGTGTCGTTCTCTTGGGGAAACCTGAATGGTGACGCTGTGCCAAAGATGAAAGAGTTTGGTCTGCGGTGTCTGCAGGTAGTGGTAGCACGGTTTATTTATTTAAAAAAAAAAAAGAAAGAGAAAAGGATGTTTCCTTCTCTTTGTGTCCGTTCTGGGTGTCTGGTTCAGGCTGTGCAGGGGTCACAGGGGGGTGGTGGCAGCAGTGACCTCTCCGGTGGCTCTGGCTGCAGCCCTGGCGGGCTGGGGCTGTGTCCCAGGAGGTTTGGCTGGGATGTGTTTTCCCAGCACCTGGCAGGCACTGGCTGGGCATGGTTCACATGGCAGGGAGTGACAGGGAGCTGGGCTGGGACAAACCCTGTCCTGGGACAAACCCTGTCCAGAGACAAACCTTGTCCAGCCTGGGACAAGTCCTGTCCAACCCAGCTTGGTCTGAGATAAACTCTGTCCAGCTCAGCCTGGAATAAACCCTGTCCAGCCTGGCNAAATCCTGACCAGCCTGGGACAAACCCTGTCCAGCCTGGGACAAACCCTGTCCAGGGACAAACCTTGTCCAGCCTGGCTTGGGAGAAATCCTGTCCAACCTGGCTTGGCCTGGGACAAATCCAGTCCATCTCAGCCTGGTACAAACCCTGTCCAGGGACAAACCCTGTTCAGCGTGACTTGGGACAAATCCTGTCCAGGGACAAATCCTGTCCAACCCAGCTTGGTCTGAGATAAACTCTGTCCAGCTCAGCCTGGAATAAACCCTGTCCAGCCTGGCCTGGGACAAACCTTATCCAGCCTGGGACAAACCCTGTCCAGGAACAAACCCTGTCCTGGGACAAGCCCTGTCCAGGGACAAACCCTGTCCAGGGACAAACCCTGTCCAGCCTGGCCTGGGTCAAACCCTGTCCAGCTTGGGACAAACCTTGTCCAGCCCAGCCTGGTACAAACCCTGTCCAGCCTGGGACAAACCCTGTCCAGGGACAAGCCCTGTCCAGCCCGGCCTGGGTGCCTCAGTTTGTGTTTGGGGACATCAGCACAGTGACTTAGCTCAGCCCTGGGCTCTGGGTGTACACAGAGCAGCAGCTGCAGGGCAGGAGAACATCCCAGCACAGGGCTCAGGCGCCTGGAGGCATCTGGGCATGAGCTTTGGGTGACAATTCACATTCAGCCCGATCACCCAGAGCTACCAACCAGCAACCAAGACCTGTGGTGTCGATAACTAACACCGGTGCTGCAGAACTAACCCAGCAAAGTTGTGACTTCTTCTTCTTCTTCTGTTGAGGTGGGAATCTTCTTTTTTGTTTTTTTTTTTTTTTCCCCTTTATCACGCCACCTGTTGCTCATAGGTACAAATCAAACGAAGAGTATGTGTATGTGCGAGGCCGTGGAAGAGGGAAGTATGTTTGTGAGGAGTGTGGAATTCGCTGCAAGAAACCCAGCATGCTGAAGAAACACATTCGCACGCACACAGACGTCAGGCCGTACGTCTGCAAGTACTGTAACTTTGCTTTTAAAACCAAAGGTAAGCCACAGCCAGCTCCCAGCTGCCCCTCTGCTCGCTGCTCTGCCACCAGCCTGCTGGGGGGCACTGCCCAAGGGCCAGGGAAGGCGTTCCCAGGGGCTGCCAAAGCCCCCGCCCGAGTTGGAGGGAGGGGGATGAGGGAGTTGGAAATCGGTCGGTGCTTTCAGGAGAGGAGCAGCTCTGCGTTAAGGCTGCAGCAGAGCGTCCCTGCCGTCCTCCTTGGGCTTCTCCCAGGGAAAAATCCCGAAATGCAGCTTCCCTGGCAGGGCTTCCTGAACTAAACCACCCCAGAGCGAGGGCGGGAGCTCCAGGCTCCTGGCTGAGGCCCTGGATCCAGGCTCTGGGTGGCTTTTCCTGCTGGTGCTCTCCAGACCTGCCCATCCTCATCCTCTGCAGCTGCATGTGGCTTCCACATTCTCTGTATCACATCAATGGACCTTCTCCCCTAAGGGCTTTCATCCCGGGACATCGAGCCATCAGTGCCACCAGGTGTCCCCTGCCATGGCCTCAGGGAGGGTGTGAGGAGCTGCAAACCATTTTAAAAGGCTTTTCCAGGAGAAACGGGGATTGGGGCTTTCCAAAACGGGCCAGAGGTGCCCCAGGGGCCTTTAACTTCCTGCAGGGCTCTGGCACCGTGGGTTGGACAAATCCCTGGTGGCAGCAAGTCTTGGGATAAGGCAGCAGGTGTGGGGCTCAGATTCTTGGCTACAGCTTGACAGACCCGTGAGTTCAGGGAGCTTTGGACGATGCTTTTGGGCACGTGGGGGGATTCTGGGGGCTGTCCCATGCAGGAGCTGGACTGGGTGATCCTTGTGGGTCCCTCCCAGCCCAGGATGTTCTAGAGCACCCGTTGTCTGTAGCTCCATCAGAGGGTGACACAGCCGGGAGGGTGCAGCGCCCCAGGAGGAGCCGGTGTCACCCGGGCAGTGGCGCAGTGCTGGTGTGGGGAGGGGTGCTGCGTGCTCTGTGGCACGTGTGCTGGCCCAGAGGGGACAGAGGAGAACAGGGAGGTGACCAGAGCGGGTGACTCGGGGTGGGCAGTGCCTGGAGCTGTGCTGGGAAGGCTGGCGGGGATTTCTGGGTGACGACGTGCTGGCGCTCGCTGGGGCCGGGGGACAACGGGAAGTGATACCGGGGGTTGGAGGCCAGATCCTCATGCTGCACATCCAAGCGACGGTTCTTCCTCTCCCTCCCATCCCGGAGCTGTCTCTGATTCATTTCCTTTCTCGTCCCCTCTTGCTTTGACTTCGTTCCGAGGTTTCCCTTGGAGGGCTGAACCCGCTCGGCCTCTCCCGTCACCTCACCCCGCTCCCGCCACGCTTCCGTGGGGCTTTTGGCCCAGGCTGCTGGGATCAAACCATCCTCTCCACCACCTCTCTGGCTGCTTTTTTTCGCTCTTCATCTCTGCTCCTTGAAGGATCTGTCAGCTCTGGCTGCACATTGCCAACAGACACTTCCCTTCTTCCGCTTGGCATGGGCAAGGGAGCATGGAAATGCTTCCTTCCAAAAACCAAAAATCATCAACGCTCCGTTGGGATTTGAGTGGCAAAGTCTCCCTTTGCCTGTGGATGCATGGGACGGGCAGAAGTTCCCCCGGGGTCGGGGGTTTGTGGATAAAGAGTCGCATGATGGTGACATGGAACTGCATGAGGACGGCTCTTTGCGGGGAGGGGGTGACGGGCAGAGCCCTGGGGTGTGCTCAGACTGCAGGAAACGGGAGAAAAGCTGTTTGGGGGGCACAAGGAGCTCTGGAAGAGTGGGGGAGAAAAGCCCTGTGTGTGTTGATAAAAGCATCAGCTGCTGATGGAGAGTTTTTACCAAACAAGAGTTTGAGATAGCTTAAAAAAAATCACCGGCAAGGGCAGGAGCAAAATCCATTTTTTCGCTCATGCCCCTGCCAGGGATTATTTTTTAAGCGATTTCAACCTCTGGGTCATAAGCAGAGCGGCCCAGAGGAGCGGGGGCTTTGCAGAACTGGTGTTCCCCAGCTCCTTTTGGAGGGGTCTGTCTGGGCTCCTCCCTGGGCTGGGTGGGTTTGGCAGCCCCGGGAATTGCAGAATGCAGAAGCTGCAGCTCTCCCTCCTGCCGGGCTGCACTTGCACAAAAAAAACCAAAAAAAAAACAAACAAAAAAAAAACCCCCAAAAAAAACCCGGGGCTTTTTTAGAAATCAGCTTTCCAGAGTTAATTTTAGCCTTCAGCATCAGCTCCAGGGGGAGGTCTGGGGAGCTGGCTTCGTTCTGGCTGGGGTAGATCTCTCCAACATGATCTAATGCTCTAAACTCTCGGCTAGGCTGGAAGCAGTTAAATGGGGCTTTTATTATTGTTATTATTTTTAATGAGGATCTTTTATCTGGTTAAAATGTACCTCACCCCCCCACCACCACCCCTCCCACTCTAGAAAATCCACGTCTGTGTTCCAAGAACTGGGAAAACTTTTGCTTTAAAATGCTTTAAATATTTCCCCTTATTCACCAGCTGTCTGCTTTTTGTGCCTTTCTGTCACTGGAAGCCAAATCTGTTCTTTCGACTTACAGAACTGCAGGGAAAAATTTATTTTTTTCTTATTATTTTAAAGCAAATCCATGAGATTAATTTTATTCTTTTTATTATTATTCTTATTATTTTGGTGTGTGTGCGTGTGCTCGCTTAGCTGATGGGAACAACAGCCTTGGAAATTTCGCTTTGCAGGGATTTGTTTGATTTGGTGTTTCTGGAGCAGATCTGAAGGTGCCTCTTTAATGATGTGGAGCTTTGTGCCTGTGGCCTCCGAGAGGGTCTTTAAAGGAGGTTCAGCGGCTTCTGCATTGTTCTCTGGGCAGGAAGGAAATGAAGAAAAAGCTGTTTTCCCTTTCAGGAAGGTCGGGGAGAGCTTTTCCCTTCCCCTCTCTCCCCAGCTGCTCGGGGTGAGCCGGGACGGGCGCTGGCACATTAATTCCCCTTTTCCACAGTCATTTTCTGTCCTCCCTCAGACTCACATCACCCTCTCCCGTCCTGACTGCTCCCAGTTTCCTCAGGATTTCTGGACAAAAGGCACGGAGCAGCTCTGAGTGGCTGCTGCTGCCTCTGCCTGGAGGTCGGGAGGGACGAGGAGCTTCTGGGCCACTCACACTTCCCAGACACCAGGCTGCTCCCTGGCCCCAGCCAGAGCCCTCAGTAAATTCATTTTCAGTTCCTTAAATCAGCCCCTGACAGCACTGAGGGCGCTGCACATGTGAATACAGCAAATATATTCAGTTAAATGTATTAAATGCAGCCCCCCCCAGCCCTTAAAGGGATGCCCAGGTTATTGTTATTGCAGCTCCAGCAGCCTGAGCCTGCTCTGGGAAGCGCAGAGCGGGTCCAGCTGGTGGAAAACTCTGTCAGAATTCCCTGCTGGGAGAGCAGGGCACAGGGATGGGCACATTCCCAAAATATCCCCAGGGCTGGGGCCCTTCCAGGGGCTGAGCATCCCTGGGGAGCTCCTGGGGATGTCACAAACGTCCCCTGGGGTGAGGACAGGGTTATCCTCAGGGATTCCCTGCCTGGACATCCCATGGGATGTGAGGCCAGGAATAGAAAATGCCCCAATGGTCCAGCCAGGAGATGAAACACTGAGAGAAAGGAACTCTGGAACTCTCCAGGGAAAGGGGAAAAAAAACCAATCCAGGAGTCAGGGCTGGGAGCAAAGGACTTCCAGTGAAATCTTCTCTGGTATTTTCTGCAGCCAGTGAAGTCTCAGCCTCACTGGGAATTCTGCTCATGTGGAAATCTGCAGATCCTGGGTACCTCTCTGGAATATCAGCTTTTGGCTGCTGCAGGGGACAGGCCTGACCCAGGAGGAGGCTGATATTCCACAGCCCATGTGGACAGGGGCAGGCTGCACCTGCAAATTCACTCCTTTGGTCTCTGTGTCAATAAGGATAAAAGACAATAATCGATCTTTTAAAAAACTGAACTCCTCTGCCCAATGACTTGTGTAAATTAAACCTTTCCTCCTCGTAAAGTCTCACCTGGGGACGTCAGCTCAGCACCAAGACCTAAATCAAGGCCTGTGCACTATTTAAACCCCACATAAAACCTGTTTCAGGGATTTATTTGGGACACAGATTATCAGTTATGGCTGGTTCTCTGTGTGTGAGGGCATCTCCCGGCAAGATCACAGAATCCTGGAATGGTTTGGGTGGGAAGGGACATTAAATCCCACCCAGGGCCACCCCCAGGGACACCTCCCACTGTCCCAATGTCCAGCCTGGCCTTGGGCACTGCCAGGGATCCAGGGGCAGCCACAGCTGCTCTGGCAATTCCAGCCCAGCCCCTGCCCACCCTCCCAGGGAACAATTCCCAGTTCCCAATCTCCCATCCAGCCCTGCCCTCTGGCACTGGGAAGCCATTCCCTGTGTCCTGTCCCTGCAGGCCTTGTCCCCAGTCCCTCTGCAGCTCTCCTGGAGCCCCTTTAGGCCCTGCCAGGGGCTCGCAGCTCTCCCTGGAGCTTCTCCTCTCCAGGGGAGCACCCCCAGCTCTCCCAGCCTGGCTCCACAGGATTCTCCTCCTTCCAGAGAAGCTGCTGCTCTCCTTTCAAGTGATTTCCAAAGAGGAACGTGACAATTGTTAATCCTGTGAGGCTCTGGCTGTTTGTGTCCCCCGCACTCGGTCGTTTGTTGGTTTTTTGGGATTATTTTTTGCCGAATTGATCAGATTTAACATCAGGAGTAGAAGGGATGGTGCAGCCCCAGCACAGGCAGGATCATTTCCCCAGGAATCTCAAGGCTTCAGCTCCCCACCTTCCGCTTTAACTCCGTCACCTTGAAAACACGAGAATGGCTCTTCCAAAAAAAAAAAAAAAAAAAAAAATCAATTTTCCTAATTTTCCTCACGAAATTTAACTGGGAAATCACTTCTAGTCCCCATTAAGCTGCTTTGGGTGCTTTTGGGAGCCTCGAGTCGCAGCTCTCCCCAAACAAGAGAGGCCTTTAAGCCGCTCTAAGTCCCCGGTAAGACCTCCCAGCAGCGGCAGGGCCGAGGCAGCTGGAGCACACAGCTCTGGGCAGGCGTAATGGGAGCTGTGCTCCTCCTGTGGGCTCACAGCTCCCCACAATTCCTGAGGGCTTTTTGTTTTTTTGGGTTTTTTTTTTAATATAGCCAGTTTATTTCAAATCTGGGAGAGTTTTTTTTGGTTGGTTTTTTTTTTGGTAAACAATCCCCAATAAGGAGCACTTACCTGCTTGGGGTTGGGTGTAATTCCTGTGCTATTTAAATCCAGCCTCCCTGCTGCTCTCTCCTGCTCCCTCCGAGATGTTTTTTTTTTTTCTCCGTGGTTTCCAAGGAAGCAATGCTGTGTGGTTTTTCTTTTTTTTTTTTTTTTTTTTTTTTTTTTTTTTTTTTTTTTT